>JNHW02000025.1:0-155819 GCA_001691775.3 Amanita inopinata Kibby_2008 | reverse complement strand
GTCTGATTCTCCTCGTCTTAAGTCCTCGTCTCCGACTCGGACTTCCCCTACTCGCTTTCCTCCGCATTATCCAAAATCGGGACACGAGTGCACAAGTGGCGCAGCCTATAAGCTGAAGCCGAGTCCCGCTGAGTCCCCCCGTCTATATATCGGACCTACTAACTCCGCATCAATAGACGCCCCGCCATCTCCGTATTCCGCTGTGGAGCCCCTTCGGAGCACGACCTTGACAGCTTAGGCATGTGCTTGCGCTGCTGGCTGCTTCCCTGGGCTCATGACTGAGACCAGGGGTGCCTTGTCAACAATTACTATCTGTATAAGTACTGTACCTGGGGCATCTACAATGCCCTAGATTGAGCAACAATCTGGTTTCTGAGCACCCTTCTCACTGAGCCACTCATCCCCTAACAGGACTCCTCTTCATAGTATTGTAAGTTAAAACATTGTCATCACTTGGACCAACACAAACAATGCATGTAATCTCACAAAAACATAAGCAAAATGACCACTGTTTATTCAAAATGTTTACAGTAATGAATGTCTACATGTTAATATCCAACTCAGCTCAATGTGGGGTCAAGGGGAAAGAGGATGCCTTGCCTGTCAATCTGTCATGCCAGAATTGCTTGTTATTAATTTCGTATATGCAATGAATCATGATGCAACTATGCAAGGCAAGTGGAGACATGTAATACAGCTAATACACCCAGATCATTTGTACGAGAACATGAAAGCAATAGTGTTGCTGTTAGTGTGGAACAAATGTGATGCAAGGGGAGACAAAGGTCAGTTTTGATCTGGGAAGGTTAGATGGCAACGTGCGAAATCAATGAGCAGTCGCTGTAACTTGACACATCAGCTACGAGAAACTCGATATCTGATCGGGAATTGATAGAGAATCAAGGGGAAGAAACGAAAGAGAGATATAAGTATGAAAATAAACACATGTCCTTACTGAACAGTGAGGTCCTGGGGCTGTCATCAGCCTATAACAACGGAAGCCATTGACCTATATGATGTTGGCCTTGCTTTCTCTGAAGGTAGTAGGCATCCAACGTACCTATGACCATGCTCGGTAGGTCAAATAAATCTCTTCTAATGGAGAAGCAAAACGTCGAAGGTACTGGTGCTCCGTTGGGCTTGAGCAAAACACAGTGTGAATAGACGGATTGCGTGGTATTTTCGAAAGCATGGTCTGCAAAGTTTTCCCAGTATTCCACAACCGACTGGTTCTCGAAAAGCTAAAAAAGAGACTTTCTCAGAAACAGCCCGAGACCGATGATCGCAGAAAAAGGAGGGCTACTCGATACGTACCTCATAAATGTACTTTTTTCGTCCGACAAGCTCTTCCATGGGCCACTCTGTCAGCATACAGAACTCTGGCGCGACCAGACAAATTTCTCCTGTACGACGCCATACTACAGTTGGGGTACCGCTGTAAGAGATTAGCTTATCCATTTCCTTTTTCATAAGGTGATGTCACATCTGACTGCATTTGATGCAAGGGTGAGAATGGACGTACCAACAATGTCCGTTGGAAGCACTTTTCAACAAAAATCTCATCGTCAAGAGATAGCGGCATCTGCAATGCGATTAGCGACGGTCTGAATATCGCCAGTGCGCGCACGATGCGAAGAATATCGTTCTTCTCAAATCTTTAGATTAGGCAGAGTGTATGTGAATGACCAAATTGGGTCGTGACGGATTGTGGGAGATAAAAGGTTATGTCATCAGAGCTTGAGTCCACGAGGCACTCGTTTCGTTCACTCGTACTTGAGAGACACGCACCGACTAGGCAAGTGCTTCATGAGAAAATGGTAGCCTTCCGTATAATCATAGGGAGCGGTCACACGATCATTTATATTCTGAAGCTTTGACCGGGACGATGGCGTAATATCCGTAACCGCGTGTGGTATTGACGATGTCGTTATAGGCGACCCATTCGAAGGTGCTGGAGAGAGCAATCCAGTGCTTGGGGTAACAATGTCTTTTGACAAAATGTAGGTATCCATCGGCGGAGAACGAGGTCTAGTGTCAAGGGGATAGCGCGGTTGTAGCGGGTGAGGCGTCCCTGAAGGCTGACTTGACGAATACTGTGATGAGTATTGCAGTTCTGACAGGTCGTCTGATCGCTGGGGCGTGTAACCGTACGTCAGATATGGAACGGTCCCAGGTGAAGTGGACACGGTTGATTCAGATGACTGCAAAGACGACAATTGTGTGTCTGAATATGTCGATGCATAGCTCGTTTCCGCCCCCAATCTCGGCGATGTCGTGAAATCAAGAGGATCTGAGGGCCAGGTTGAATATTGCGATTGTTGCGGTGGAGGTGACGTGCCTGAAGCAGGTGGGCTGGGGTTGCCAAGGATAGCGGAGAGAATCGAATATTCAAGATTGGCCGCCTCGGAGCCAAAGGAGAAGGCGGGATCGAATGAGTTGCTCAGCATTGGGTCACTCTGAGAGAATGAATCCACTGATAGAGAAGAGGCTAAAGGTTGTATAAAAATCAGGCTGGTGCTACACAATGAGAAAGAGGTGATGTACCTGGGGGGGGTAGTGGAGAATCAGGAGTGTTTTCACTGGTTGTAGCTGAAGGTTTGCTACGTTTCAATTGCTCTATGAATAGCACGTGATGAGATACATTGGATCATGCGTGAGGGCGTACTCACCCAATTCGTCGTCATCCAGCAGGTACTTTGCCTTTTTGCGATGGCCTTCGGTACAATTATTGGCAATACCACGTTTGATGCACCTCTGGCAGGGACGAGCTGTAGAGTCGAGTTGAGTCCAGATGGGACAGAAAAAAAAAGACATGTCGACACATACAGTCGTCACATGTCAAGTGCGCCTTTTGACAGTGAAAACAAGCTCGGTTGGCTTTTTTCTTCTTTGGCCCATCCCTCGCTTTGCGAGGTAGCACTGGGGGTTCTACAGCCGGATCCTCAGGGGTATCTGTGCGCTTTCGTTTTGCAGCCTGAGCATGTTTTTTCTTGATTGGGGGAGGAGAGGAAGGACCAGCATGCGCGTTTTGCATCTGGGCAGGATTGACGTATGTCGGAGCTATTGGAGGCGCGGTTGAAGTGGTTGGGTAGATTGCAGCAGACATGATGGTTGAGAATGAAGAAGCTAGCGAAAGATAAATGGCTAGCAGGTGGTTTAAGATGTAATAAGGACGGCAGCTAGTCAACGGCCCTCAGCTGGTTTGGAAAAAGGGAGCGGACCGAGACAAAGACTGGAGAGCGTGTCAAAGGCAGCCACCTGATTTTTATTTAAAATATTCCCTTCCCTCTACTCCGTTTCGGCTCTCGGCTCAACCGGCCTGGTCCGCCCACGCCGGCACCATTCAACCACTCCCGCCCACGACTGCCCTCATGCACTCGTCAGTCAAGAGCCTCCTTGCTGCCCTTGCTCGCCGCATCGGCAGAGCACAGGCGGAGCAAGAGTATTCATGGATGAAGCAGGCCCAATCCCATGCAAACTCTGATCTTGCGGCTATGATCAGGCGGAGGCTCGTCGGCGAGCCGCTCCAGTACATCTTGGGTACATCCTTAATCCACCTGCTTACCAGAATATTCTGACCCTGCTCTTCTCCCCTTCTCAACAGGTACACAGCCTTTTGGTCCGCTCAATCTCCTGACGAGCCCACCTGTCCTCATACCCCGGCCGGAAACTGAAGATTGGGTATTCAAACTCTCAGACTATATTTCACCCACCACACAAGTCCCTAGACGATTACTGGACCTCGGGACAGGTTCGGGATGCATCCCACTGCTCCTCTGCCATTTATGGCCAGCTGGCAGCGTGCGTGCAATTGGTATTGATACATCACATCATGCTATTCAATTGGCAAATGAGAACGCAACACTCTGTGGGCTCGCAGTCTCACACGATGACAGCTGCGAGCAAAACTCCTTTAGAATATTCAGAGCAGACATGCTGGATCCCAAACTACACGAGAATCCAAACATTAAGCTGCCCATTGACATTGTCACCTCAAATCCCCCCTATGTCACATGGCATGACTATTTGCGATTACCCCGCTCTGTTTCGGCATTTGAAGACCCCAAGGCACTTTTTGGTGGACCCTCTGGTTTGGAATTTTACCACGCGATTGCTCAATTCATCGGACGAGAGGGTGTGCTCAGTTCCGATGCAATCGTGGCCCTGGAAGTTGGGGATGGACAAGCCAAAAATGTTGAATGTTTAATCCAACAAACGGGACGCATTCGATGTACGAAAATATGGATGGACCCATGGGGCAAAGAAAGAGTGGTGATTGGGCATGCTGTTTGAAAGCATGATTCCAGGGGAGACTGTTGCTACCACATCGGCTAATATCCATCCGAAGCGGTGCCCACTTGAACCGGCGTCGCCTCGGCAGCGCGCGAGTACGACGCGCGATTCCCACGACTGCGACACGACGTCATGTTCACGAAAGCTGACATCCGTCCCTCGCACTTTACTGTATTGGCTTCTGAGTATGATTTTTAGCTATTTGTGGGGCTGGCTGTGAGTAGATGGAATCACGATAGGCTGCCAGGGAATAAAAGTCGTGGAGGATGACTCCTGACTGGTCACGTGGTCTGTAAGGTGCTCTGATTGGTAGGCTTGTCTTTGCATTTCAGAGTGCAGCGTCGCGTAAACACCATCGCATTGACAGAAGAACACGGGTATCCACCAATGTGAGAAGAGTTGAATCCATTAAAATACTAGAGTTGGCTGTCAACAACTGACGTCGCGCAAAGCTGCAATTTGCAAACTCAAACCAGCTCGGAGTTTACGTTGACCGAGGAGAAACAGACGACATTCTCTTCGTCTTGACAATATGATGTTACCGGGTTCATTCATCCCCTATCTCCAACGCGTACAACATGAGACATGTAGAAATCAAGTATGGTCCACGCGCACCAATCAGGAAGGCATCGGTTAACGCAAGCATCGCCCGTCGCGGCATTGCTTACAGCCGCAAAGTCGCCACCTCCAGGGCAGAGCCTTCATCACTAGCCTCCGCGGGGTCTTGACACGCTTATTGCATGAGACTCTTCATGAAACCCCAAGTCCAGGAATATTCATGTTCAAGTGGATGTACGTTTGAAGTGCGCTTAAGTCAGGTGTATTTCTAATATATACAAAAAACTGTTGGATTTATAATCAACTCGACTTCACGTGGATGCGGGCTGCATGTGATGCAGCGGTCATAGCCCCCAGAAATCCGACTTGGGCTTGACATGAGATGTGTAGATAAGCTCATCCGAACTGCTATGGCCCATATCAACCTTGATCTTATCGCATCATGTCATTCCAGCGAGTCCCATTGAATGAATTTGCTGACGCGTTTTCTGCGTTGACTGGTCAGTACTCCAACGCTAGTGATATAGTCAGACTGTCCAGTTCAGATAACCTGCCTCATCGGTAGAGCTCTCAAGTGCTGCGCTTGGAGCACGAGTCTTGTCGGTTTCAGATGAATTCTTTGCAGAGGCAGAAAACCTTCTCAAAGTCGAGGTAAATCACTAGCGAGATAGAAAGATATACATAGTTTTTAATGCATGAAGCATACTAGCCTGCACCAAGTCTGAAAGGACAGTTTGGACCGAACGGAGCATTGTACAGCGGATGGGAGAGTCGGCGACACAATCCTGCATACGACTGGTGCCTTTCTGTCTCAATCTCGTCAGGATCCCTGGTCATCCTTTTGCAGGTGCATCATCAAACTGGGAACAACAGGCACCATCATTGGGTTCGACGTAGACACGGGTCATTTCAATGGTAAACTTGATGTGGTCAACCACAAAGTATCACTCAACACGTTCGTTGCAATGCAGGCAACGAGGCCCCAGAGGTCTCCATAGATGTTCTGCACGGATTGTCCACAGAAGAGCCCACCGTTGATGATTCAAGAGTAGGTCATGCATTATTGTTGGCTATCTATGCCAGTTGACGCTCCATCAGTGGACTCAACTGTTACCAAAAGTTGCGTTGGGGCCCAACTCTCGACACCTCTTCAAGATACCCGAGACAACTCGCGTCAATTTTGTCAAGTTGAACATGTATCCTGACGGAGGCATTGCAAGTCATTCTACCTAGCTTCCAACACATTCAACAATGACATGACTATAGGCACGCTTCAGAGTGTATGGAAAGGTAGCTGCCGTGTATCCGAAGGATTTAACGGAAGCCTTTGATATGGCTCACGTGTTTGCTGGCGGACGCGTCGAGTTTACATCGGATCAACATTTCGGTATCGGGTCAAATCTGATACTTCCTGGACGCGGCAAGGATATGGGAGATGGATGGGAAACTAAAAGGAGTCGTCGAGTGGCCCACAAGGACTGGGTTGTCATCAGGCTGTAAGTTACCATTCTTATCGCACCTTTCAAGGTGCTTTATTCAGCATTTAGTGGTGCCCCTGGAGTGCTCGAGCAGATTGAAATTGATACAGCGCATTTCAAGGGCAACTACCCAGAAAGCTGTGAGGTCCATGCTTTGTTTAGTCCCGATAGCTTGGATTGGAAAGAAGATACGAGCGAGTGGACTTTAATTCTTCCCCGCACCAAACTGGGACCACACCGCCAGCATTATTTCCAATTGGTAAATGTTGCTGACAGGACGTATACGCATGTGAAGGTGACAATCCATCCTGATGGTGGCATCAAGCGTGTACGAGTAATCGGTCACCGAGTTGCGGGTGACAACGTTGTCGCCGCGCAGACAGTGTCACTCCCTAAGCCTGTACAACTTGCCAGCAATGATGCTCATGATCGTGGTTGGAGACCAAACGTTGTCACGGTACCCGTACTTCCTTTAACTCCTGAAGCATTCGCGCCATACGGGCAAGTATTACAAGCCTACTCCGATCACGCTGCGGTCCCCAAAGGCGTCCGAATCACTCCAGCAAATGCTGGAACTGCCAGCAAGTTCCACAAACTTTCAATTCTCACTTCCAAGTACATAGAAGGCTCGGGAGCGACTACGGGTATATCGGTATACCGGTGCAAGCCACTTGAAGGCGTGTCCGAGGACAGGACTTCGCCCCTGCTGGTCTTGGAGCGCCATCCATTGACCAATCAAGCGTTCATTCCAATGGGAAGCGGAGAGGGTGAAGAGGCATTGGCTAACCCAGCTGATAAATATCTTGTCGTTGTAGCCAGGAGTGGTGAAGATGATCGACCCGATATGCAGACCCTCAGAGCATTTGTGGCAACAGCTGCCCAGGGAATAGTTTACGATGCAGGTATCTGGCGTAAGCGTACCTGATGCATTCCAGTCTAGTTGCTTGGCAGAGACCTAACCATTGGATTAACTTTTTGTAGATCAACCAATGACCGTCCTCGGGAAGGTAAGTGTCTACGTCGTCAGATACGGCTGGCGTGTGTATGTATGTAACTTATCGTGATTTTAGCCCTTGGATTTGGCTTGTGTGGAAACGCAGATTGGAGACGGTTCTGGAATGGATTGCCAGGTTATCCAACTTGATGCTTCGTTTGGTGAGGTCAAGTTGAGATTACCGTCTTTCTAGAGCTTGAGCAGTGTAAGAATACGTTGGAAATGGTGATGACCACAGTACATTATGAATGTGTTTTGAGTTGCTGGCGGAGAAAGAAATTTGTGGCCTGAGGAATTGGCATTCCGCCGACCGGAGTTGGAAATGATTCACACCAAGTTTCTGACTCTTGCTACCACCAACAACTCATTTTCACTTCCTCTCATGGAGTCAAGGAAGAGGCCACATGCGCAGGAAGAGGAACCAACCATTACTAAGAAACGCATAGTATCTGCCGCTAATGGTTCTCCTCGTGTCAATGGCACTTCAGTGGAGCCAGAAGAGCCAGACCTAGGCAGAAACCTCGAGGTATTAGATTTCTGAGTTCTTGTTCTGCGATATGTCTTCATTTAATATACACACAGTCTTTTAGAAAAGAAGCTATATATCGCCGCATGAAGTATTATTCTCGCGAAAACGACAGAAACCTAGCTCGAATAGCAGAATTGGAGAGGCGGAAGAATACATGTGAAGCAGGATTGACTGCCATATCTGCCTGCTGGAGTCAAGTAGGTCGAGTATAATTATCACTGTATCTCCATCTGTTTAAGCCCTCGCTGCCGGTAACTAGCTCGTTGAAGCTATACGGCTATTGATGAAACCGGAAGATTTGCCAGAAGTGAGCATTGGCACGCAAGGTCTGTCTTTTCTCCAATGATTCTGCTGCAGACTCAATGATCACATTCGTTCAGATATTTTTGACTTGACAGCCCACTTAAGGAGTGAGGAGACAAATGACATCGCTTCAGCTCTCAGAAATAAGTTCAAAGCGACGCAATCACTGGTCACGAAGTTTGCTCAGCTAAATGGAACTAAACTTGGTGCAATTGATACGTATGTGGAATGTCAGAGGGCTCAAACAGAGGTTCTTTGTTTCAGTTTCTGATGCTCTAGGGAACCTAATCGTATGCTATAGTGTGCTGCCCTTCGTTCTCAACTAGATATGTTGCGAGCTCGGTTGCAAGAGTCGGACGCGTTGAAAGAACAGTATTACACTGCTTTGGTCGCGGCGGAAAATCGGGTAGAGCGCACCCGGAGCAGTACGGTGAAGGAGATGGAAGGGCGCGCTGCTACAGAAAAGGTGGACACGAAAAGCGATGGGTCAGAGGAATCGCAGAGAAAGCCGTCCTCTCCAGCAGTGAGTGGTTCGGTTGATTGGTGGGAGTCTTGGTCACCTAATCTCATGCACTATTCTAATATGTAAGCAGCACACGACAAATTCTCCTGTGCAAGTCGATGGGAATGACCTATCTGCGAATGTGGAGGTTTTACAGCAACTTGTAAACAATCGAGATGCCAAAATCGTGGAGCTGGAAAAGGAAGCCACACTTTTACATGACCAAATAGTCATGAAGGACGTGCAGGTCAGTATTTGATCTGTGCAACAACTGACTGAAATGTCTCAATAGCGCATATAGTTAAAGTCTCCTGCGGTGGAGCAGGTTATAGAACACCCCGCCTATAAAGCGATGCAGGAGCGAGAAGACATTCTTCAGAAGACATTAATGGAGAAAGAGGAACAGATATCACACCTTACGGGCGAGCTAAATCAGTTGCAGGCGACAAAGAAAGAACGGGAGGAATCGATCCAGGTATGTTGTCTAGGTGGTACAAGATCATCCCAATCCTGATTCAGTCGAAAGAGTGCTTTCAATCAGTCTCTTCAAGACCTGAAGACTATGTTATCAAAACGCGATATTGATAATACCCGGCTTCGTGATCAGCGTGAACAGCTAACAGCTGAAATATTAGAAAGGAAACAAAGGGAGAGCATCAAGCAGTCTTCGTTGCAAGAATATAGAAACTTGGCAGAGTCGCGTTCCGCAAGTCATCTGCGATATGCAACATACCTCACAGTATTGATATGTTATTAATCGAACAGGAACGCATTTTGGCATTAGAGTCTGAGGTCAAACGATTGAAATCGCGACTTGCAGCTGAAGCGCGTGATGAAGATCTTATGAGCTTTATCTTCTCGGAAAATGGTGATATGAGCAGCAATGCTTATGTTGACAGCCTCAAGAGCCGCGCTCTGTACGTTATATTCTCGGTCTATTGTGACTACGGTGTTTCATAAATAGTTATAGTGCCGCGGAAAGCCGCGTGGCGGCATTAGAGGAAATGCTGGCCATGTTGCAAGGCGATCAGTCCGATGTTGTTCAGCATATGAAAGCAGAAGCTAACACTCGCCAGAAACTATCGGAGGTCACGGCGGAACTCGAGAGATACCAACGTATATATGGCAATTCCTCGTCACTGCCACCAGATGTATCCCAACTTGCTGAGCAATTGCAGCAGAAGGAGAATGAACTACAACAGTTACGCCTAGTAAACACTCAAAAGTCTCAGGTATAACTGCAATTCTTCCTTATAAGACTTGCTAAAACTCTATATCTAGGCTGAGATGTCTCTGTTTGCTGAGTTGGAGAAGTTGTCGACGTCCTGGGAGGCTTTAGATAGACAAGTTCAGAGCAAGGTGTTCGATTTGTCCCAGCTAGAAGAGCGGTTGACCAAGAGTGGGCTTGATGTGAGTCTTCAGGGACTCCTCTCATAATCTACCAACCTCCTATACTTGTTCCCTCTACAGAAAGCAAAGTCGGACAACAAATTCTTTGCTGCCATGCGAGACAAGGAAGCCGTCGAAGTGGAACGAAAGAACCTGTCGCGCAACATGGAGAAACAAGCTAAGACGGTTGAGCGTCTGGTCAATATCGAGCGAAATCTTTTAAATCAAGTGGTGAGCCTTGGATAGCTGAACCAATGATGCATGGTGTTTTGACTATGGTTGTAGAGTGACTTGGAGAAGGAGGTGACATCCCTCAAGAAAGGTCATGATCTCCTGAAGCGGGATAACCTTAAGTTGACAATGGAAGCGAGTGAACTGAGATCACAAGCTGAGTATGAGAGGAAAGAAAAGGAGGCAGTGAGTTATTTTATCGTTACATTTATATATCATGAATGCTTATTTTGTAGGCACGAGCAAGCATAAATGAACGTGAGGATAGACTAAGTGCGTTCACCGCGAGATTACGTGTTATGGAAGACGGTCTTGTACGCGCGAAAAAGGAGGTGGAACAACAGGCATTGGAGTGGAAGAGGGTCGCCACCAATAGCTCGCAAAATAAGAATGATGGCGAGGTACAGAGCCTAAAGGTAATACTCTTCTGATTCAGTTGATTACGAGTTGATCGTTTGGCAGGAGCTGCTTCGTTGTTCGACCTGCAAGACGCATTTCCGAAACACGGTAATTACCAAATGCATGCATAGTACGTTGCTTAAAGGTCATTTCGTCCAACCGTCACTTAATGACATTTTACGCTAGCATTCTGCAAACAGTGCGTAGAGTCACGCATTGCGACACGACAACGAAAATGCCCAGCATGCAACATTCTTTTTGCACAGTCTGACGTTCAAACACTCTGGTTTCAGTGATTCCTCGATATACATTTACATCGCCAACAACCCACATCTCACTTTAGTAATATATATATTTATACATTATTCACTCTTTGTGCGTTATGTTGACTATGTTGGACAGTTTCATTCAGCAATTATTTGTACATTCTCTCGGCTTATTCATCGTCGTTGTGCTGCAAGCTGTTCTCTTGTTTATCTGATTCGAGAAATATGTAGAAGATTAATGATAATGTATCTAAATGCAACACATGATGATAGTATCCAAAAGTTACTACCGCTTAACCCAAGTATACTGAGGAAGTAGTTGAGGATCAACAATGTAGGTGGTTTCCGGGAGACACTTACCCTCTTGCGAGCCTTGGCCAAACCGGTCTTCTTGCGTTCTACCATGCGTGGGTCGCGCCTTAGGAGTTTAGCTGCAAAAGAGACATAATGAGTCCAGGAAAACAGGGATTACACACGATATACCTTTCTTCAGCAGTAGCTCGACATCAGGCTGATGTGCGGCAAGACCCTTGGCAATTCCATGAGCTAGAGCACCAGACTGACCGGTTGTACCTCCTCCACGGACTATGGCAAACACGTTGAATGCTCCAAGGAGACCGGCAACTTTGAAAGGACGAGTGATGCGCTCGCGGTCAGCAGGCAGTGGAAAGTAGTCTGCGAGGGGGAGGTTGTTCACAAGTATGGTGGTCGCAGTGACTTGAGGGTCTGCGGCCTTTGGGGAAGGTTCAAGCCCTATTAAGCTCTCAAAGAAGTCGTCTTGTGTGGATGGCCGCTGCTGCTGCCTACTGTACACAGGAATCATCCAAACCCGTGCGGAACTGGTTTTGCGTTTACCAACCGTGTAGGAGCGTCCATATTCGTCAATGACAACAGGTTTTCGTTTGCCCCTAGCAAGATACGCGTCTTTCTTTCCGCTCTCAAACAAGGAAATGACTTGATGGATGCCCTCTGTGAGGTCGGAGCACCCTGCTGTCCTGGCGATGCGATGGTATTCGTTGAGCTGGCCTAGAAGTGAGGTGACCCGACGATAACGGGTGGTCGTCATGCGACTTTGAAATTCGACTGCCATTTCTTCCTCGTCCTTCCATACAGGACGTAGGGGAGGTAAACTAGCGCGGGCGAATGGGGGAAGCGGTAGCAGCTGAAGTGATTTGAGCGCGCTACGAGTATGAGAAATGGCCTTTTCGAGTTGCGCAACCTGGTCATAGTAGACAGCCCTGCCGGTGTAGAAACTGGGTGACTGAGGAGCGACTCTTGGGACGGGCTCATTCGCATCAGATCGTGAACGGCCATTGGGGGGCCGCTCGACATTGCGGAGCTGCGACGGTGGAACAAAGGTGCGGGCAGTTGCGTAGGAGCGTTGCTGAGCGCAGACGAGGCTGCATTGTCGTCGAACGACGTTCATCCCTTTTGGCCGCTGCACTCAAAAACGGGCAGCTCTGTTTTAGCTGTGAGCCACGTGACATTTATCACGTGACAGAGCGTCGTCTCTCCCTTAACGTGGCCAACTGCGCTCAACGTCATGGCCAACAAGGAGCACAACTTTTCCGGGGCATTGGCAACATGGAAAGGTAACCCCAGCGTATCTCTGCAGAAATATGCCAATATAGGCATTTTGTAGATATCAACCTTGCCGAATTGCAAAAGACTCTGGATACCCAAGGGATTGAAGTAGTTGACAACCAGAGAGAGAGCGTACTGGGTCGCAAAGCTTTGCTAGAGCAAACTAAAGGTCTGTGTGACGCTTGTATATGAAATTGCTGCTCATATTCTTCAAAAGAATTTAAAAAGATATCTGACGAGGAAAAGCTTGCTTCATTCAAGAGCTTGCTGAAAGGTATATCCACATATCTGCAGTTTCATACAGCATATACGTGTTCTTATTGCTGAAATACATCCAAGCTTACCAAACGGAGATTGACAACCTCACAAAGCGGTCAAAGGCTTCAGAAAATGCATTTTTGAATGTTTACAAGGTTCTTGCAGAGGCACCAGACCCTTACCCTCTACTCGAGGCTGCGGTTGTACGTCGCTCGAAATTTGAAAGAAATGTGTGCTTAGATTTACCATTAGGACCAAGCTATCAAAGTTGCCGAGGCAACTGAACATGAAGCGGAGCTACAACGTCTTCAGGACGAGAACATGGAGCTTCGGAAACGAAATAACGACCTGACTAGCGTAGACGCGTCTAAGCGGAAACTCGAAGGCAAGGTGGTCCAGTTAGAGAGCAAGGTATGGATTTTTATGAACGACCTCATGTAATAATCATCCTTTGGTAGATGGAGGCTTTGATTCAAGAAAGAGCTCTCCAAAGGGAGAATGAATTGAAAGCTACTTATGATGAAAGGCTCCGAAATTATGAAGAACGGTGAGGGATGATTGCTGCTCGCATTTGTTGGTCAGTTTTAATCTCGGATTTACAGTGAGCAAGATCTGCAACGGCAAGTGGAACTCACAAGGAACCAACTTCGTGATTTACGCATGTCCAATGAATCCAACCAAGCGAAACTGCTAGATCACACTCAACGACAAGGTTTGAATGCATACACCATTCTCCCGCCAAGCTGTTGACGCCCTTGCTCTGCTTCAGATCAAGAAGTCACAACAAAGCTTGCAGAGATGGATATGATTGTTTCAGACCTAGAAAGGGCTAACAGTCGTGTGGCAACAGTGGAACGTAGAAACGTAATCCTGCTGTTTACAGTATCCTCCCACGTCCTTAAGCCCTCTTGCAGGAACTGTTGCGTGCCGAGATCGAAGCGATGCGCAGTGGAAATGAGGTTTCTGATAAGTATGCCAGTTACCACTCTTGTGCTTTTCTGGCACCTTACCTGCTGGTCTGCGAACAGGGTTGAGTCTCTTGAAAACCACGTCTCGGAGTTGGAGGGGGAGGTTGAACGACTATCACGCAGCCTAGAGTCCCAAAAGCTCATCACCTCGGAAGCACAAATGTCGGGGAGCAGAAAAGTGGAAGAGATTTCGAGGGAAGTTGCAAAAAAGGTATGTTGTTCGCTCAAACTTAGTTTTAATACCTGTTTGAGAGTGTTTCTTCAGGCAGCAGAAATCGAACATCTCAAGTCTCGACTCAAGCATTACGGTGACTATGACGAGATCAAGCGCGAACTAGAGATTCTCAAGGTATCATCTACCTGCTTCGTAGCCAATGTGATTGACTCGGACAGTGATCTAGTTCGTCGAGTTCTCTGGCTTCGAAGATGACACAGAAGAAGGCGAGATTCAAGCCAACGGGCATATTTCCGAGTTACATCTGTCTAGTGAGGATAAAGCGGTTTCTCAGCAATCCAAGTCCCTGGAGGCGCTCTTGGCAACAAAAAACAAGCGTATTCTTGAAGAATTGACCAAGTTCAGGGTACGCGTATTGGTAATAGTTGAATATGCTATTGTAAAATTGTATCTCACAGATACTACACGGAGAACTAGAAGCCTCGTTGCACGCCGCCCAAGAGAAGCTTTCAAATACAACGTCAGAGCTCGAGAAACAAAATGCATTGAACGAGAAGCTGGAGAACGATCTCCTGTCGATGAACACAACCAATAACGATGGGGCGTCGGATACAGGCATAGACGTGTTGGCAGGTTTGGAGAGAAACAAGAAACAACAGGTGAACTACCTACTGATTTCTTTGGGTCGCAAAACCTCTCTTATGCCGTATTTGACAGGACTTTTCAGCTCGCTCAACTCCGGTCTCATTCACGTCAGCGGCGGACACTTCAATTTTGCCGATTGTAACAAGCCAGAGAGACCGATTCAGGCAGAGAAACGCAGAACTTGAAGAGGTACGGATGGTTGCTTTCGACTTCTGCATCTCTATTATTGACCATCATTTTCATAGGAGCTACGAAAGCAGTTCCAGTCCATCTCAGACCTCCGGAGCGAGATCAAAAGTTTACAAGCGGACAATCTCAAACTGTATGAAAAGGTACGATACATGCAGAGTTACAGAGATGAAGCTGGTTCCCGCGCACCAACGTCGCAACTGGATCCACTCCCGGAGCCTACCGCCGGTCACGCAGATGACATGGGCAAGTACCATGCTCGATATGAAGCATCTATGAACCCTTTCGAGGTGTTTCGTGGCCGGGTACGCCATTCAACCTTCTTTCTCATTTTCAATCAACTTCTGACCATGATGTTTCAGGAAGCAACCAGAGCTTACCAGAGTCTTAACCCGGTTGAGCGGGGTGTTTTGGTGCTCACTCGATCTATCCTTGGAAATCGTCGCGCTCGAACTTTCTTTGTTTTCTATGCCCTGGCCCTCCACCTACTAGTAGTTTTCACGACTTACGAGTGTTCATCCTCATCTGGCGCTCGGATGCAACCAAGTCCATATGGCTCATAACTTACTCATCATTATTGGCGACTTTTATAATATGATACATGCTATGCGTATGCGCTCTATTTACAGTGATATAATGGAATCAAGATAGATGCAACACATCCGACGTGAACACAAGTGCGTCCTATGGGCGGGGCAACTTGCGAGTGCGATGAAATGAGAGGGCTGATTCGGCAGCATTCAAGGTAGGTTTCATAACCTACATTCCAAAACGTCAGTTGCAATAACAAAGGATGGAGAGTCGAAATACCGTCTCTATCCGGCACGGGTCTACTCCATGCTGTTCAGCCGTTTTCATCAGTAATTTGATTTTTTCTGGAGTTTGGGCAATGTGTCCAATCATTTTAGTGGCTTTCGTGGCGCGCTGTGCAGGAGTGGCCACGGTCACATTCTGCATTTCCGCGACTGGGGGGTAAACACAGGACCAAAACTGTCGAAGGAATTCGTTGGTGGCCGTCTGACACATCTTCATCTGTTTGAACAGGCCATCTGGGATATCGCCTTGCGAGACGAAGTGAGAAATGCCATCATCTCAAGCAATTGCGAGGTACTGTACTTTTCCTCGATCTGACATCGAGCCGAGCTGACACATTCTGGGTCATAGCGAATAGCGCAGCCTCGCCCGGTTTACGCTCGATCTTGAGCTGTCATTTCAAAAAGAATATTCACCATAGATAACTTGACGGGCGTTTTGGATGCAACACACCTGGTGCAAACCTGTGTTCCAATCATGCAAGTTGTCCCTTGCTTCGCGAAGCATGGTCTTGACATCGAGTGCCTGTGAAACCAAACTGAGTGGGGACGGCCAGAAACTGTCGATGGGCCCGGACCTGTTTGGCAGCTGCTTGGTCCGCTGCCATAGTGGCCATACGTGCTTCAAAGTATCTTTGTCGGTCCTGCATCTCCAGAATGATACCGGCCGAGACCTCTGCGTCTTTCAAATCGTCGATCTCAATCTGAGAATAAGTTTCCTGCGCCAAAAGTCAGTGCGACAAATTGAATCATGTTCGAAAAGTAATACCTCATCGGTGCGTTGGCGTTTAGAAGGACGGACGTCCCCCCTTGTACAAAGGCAAAAAGAAACTCGTTGAGAATACCGATGAAGGACATTGCGGGGCCTTGGTACTTACAGCGCTGATTTCAAGAGTCGTTCTGAATGCTCATTAAATTTACGTATGAGAGGCAATGCGCCCTTTTGTCTGCCTGCTTGCATTGTCACATCTTTTTCATTTCCCGTCTTCAAAGCTTGGTCAGTTTAGTGGAAGGAGACATTGAATGGGAAACCGTACCTCGATATGATCCGCTTGCGTAGCTCCCAAATTCATAAAGAGATCCATCACCTCTGGATGCATCCGCCGTGGTTCTAACCCTAGACAATCATTGTAGGAGACAAAGTAGGCGAGGTACATGCATGAATCTACCATCATCTTCTTTTTCCAAGTACTTGTCAAAGACCGGATCATCTTTGACGACGTGTTGAGTCGCTGACGACCTTATGGACGCGCGATGTGCATTGAACAGTTTTGATTGAAAATATCTCCGCCAAAATTCCTCCTCTGTTAGCTATTGGATAATTCAACGAAAATGGACGTCGGAAAAGCGTTGGATGCAGCCTCGTACTTTGTTGGGTACATTTTCCTTATGAGCCTTTTCAACGACCGGGTATTCGTCAAAGATGTCACGAATGAGTTGAGGTGTTATGCGTATCTTGATTTCACCGCCTTCGACTGCCTCTGGTCGAGGGTCGACTATCTGACCTGGCTTGCCCTTTTTTTGGCCTTCAGCGGCTGCTTGTGCGAGTAAAAGGTGCTTTTATTGATGATAGATGGTGAAGATTGTAGACAAGAACAAGAGATGGGATATACCTCGCGACCATCCCAGAATTCGGCCTCTGAGATTTGTCCTCCTATGACAAGCTCTTTGTGAAGCGCCGCCAAGTCGGGGTTGGTCAAAAACACCTTTTTACGTAGTCGAAAATCGCTTGCGTGATCATTGCCGGGAATGACAGGTGTTGACATTCGGTCGCTGACGACGGAGGGTGCCCGCGAAGTTGAAGCGCGCGAGGGAGGTTGGGTCGACAGTCTTGGTGCAGTTCCATTGGAGGCAGGCGCAAACAGAGCAGGCGTCGCGGTGGTATTTGCGGTTACGGGAAGGCGAGGTGCATTCTCAGACACGCTCCGATTGCGACTAATGATGGTGGTGAGCTCCTTCTTGAACTTTTCGCGCTCCGAGTACGCGACCGTCTGAGAAGAGAGGAAAGTAAAGTTGTGTCCCGCCTCGTCGCCTTTCAAACCGAGCTTTAGGCGGACCTGTGCGGCGCCTTCCTTGCTGCAAAAGAGAGCTGTAGGGCGTCAAAGAAGGGCTGAAGAGGTGGAACTGGGATGACTGACATAGAAAATCAAGATAGGGAACGCGTAAGGAGGGTAATTTTTTCCCGTCTTGAGTCCATTGCAAATGAGTGTCTGTGAGCTCGAGGAAGCCTGATGATTTCTTGTAGGATGCTTTTGCCGTACACACCGAGGTCGCAGGCATAAAAGAACCTGTTGAGCGACTCTTGACTCGCCCATGTCTTGTTTATGTAAGCCATGGCCTCACAGCTCGTCGTGTACGATTTCGACTGGCAAGGCATCCCCCCAAATGTCATCGCGCCTTCACTCTTGACCACCCACAAACAGGTCGATGGCAGACCAGGACACGGACAGGTGGATCTTTGAAGTCCTCGCTCCTGATATTCGCCGCAAAATGAAAAATCTCAAGGATGATATCCAGTGGACAGATCTCGTGTAAGTTACATCTCCACTACTTCATATCCTCCTTTTCTTGACCTCCACCCAAGCGCACAATCCCTACGCGAAGCTCACCAACGCAGCATCTCAAGAGAGCAGATCGAGAATGCTCTCAGAATCATGCCCTTTGTCAGCCCATCATCTCTTCTGTACCCTTGCAAACCCTCAACGACACGCTTTCCACCCCATCCCAGCATCCGGCCATGGTGCGTGCCGTCAGAAATCTCCAAGCCGTCGGGAACACGACGTTCCTATGTCTGTCCAACTCCAATTCTGTCTTCATCTCGACCATCTTGCAGGTGCGTTCTTGTCTCCCCCCCTCCTCCTTACGTCACCACCATCCCTCCACTCATCGCATCTGCTTCTGCATCAGGACAAGGGGTTAGAGGACTTGTTTGGGGAGATCGTCACCAACCCGGCAGAATGGGACGAATCTGGACTCTTGAAACTCCGTCGTAGGATTGATCCCAGTGGACCGCAACACGCCTGCAAAGTCGGTTGCAGCCCGAACATGTGCAAAGGTTGTTGACCCAATAATGATAGCGTTATCCATCCCATTTGTTCACAAAATTCTCGGAAACAGGCGAAGAACTCGATGCGTTCCTCACCAGACATGGCCGCGATTTTGATCGCATCATCTACGTCGGAGATGGCAGCAACGACTTTTGCCCTGTCCTGCGCCTTCAAAGGTCAGTAATTGCAACCCTGGCACCTTTTCCTCTCGCTTAACGCGGCTCTGCTGTTCAAGTCAAGACATTGTTCTCTGCAGAAATCACCGCGGACTACAGAGACGGATAGTCAGAGAGGGGAGTCTGCAATGTCAGGTCAAATACTGGTCAGGTGCCTGGGAGGTGGAAGAAATATTCGCTAGTCTGTGATCCTGTCTTGGCATAAAAAAAACTAGATTTCTAAAATGACCATTACATCCTCGTGCATCTGACGTCCAAAAAGAAACAAAAAAGTAATCAGATTCAGATTGTAGTATCATCGCCTGTAGCGTGAGTCTAGCTCACAAATACTGGATAATGAATTGCAGTGGGGAATGGTTGCAAGAGACAATACCATCAGCGGACTAAACACCGTTGCAGAGTTCAAACGCGTAATTTAAGCAACGGCTGCAATACATCACGTCAGACTGTTGGATGCGCGCATCACTTTTTTTTCACTCCATCATCTTGGCCATGCATCCAATCCGCTCGTTCTCCGTGCATCCTTGCTCGTCGAACCAGACGGTTGCGTGTTATCCGCTATCGAAAACGGCGGTCTCTGCTGAACACCACCGGGCTGACCAGTCGGAACGATTCCAGCACCATAGAATGACGGTGCCATTGGCTGAGCCGGCGGAGCAACATGACGAGAAGTGGAAGGTGGCCCTGCTGCCGTATACGACTGATATTGATCAGGCTGCATGGGGACATAGAGATTCCCCCCCATGTCTGCGCGTCTGTCAAGCGATTCAAACGGAGCAGATCCTGGTTGCTGTGATTGTGGGTATGTCGTGGCGTATCTATTTCCACCCGTTGTCGAACTGCCCGCATAAGCCTGCGCAGGGCTAGTAATCATGTTCGCAGCTCCGTATAAACCGCTCGTATTGTCGTTTCGGGCCGCATTCCGTACGTTGGACATCACGACATCTCTCCGCACACTGTCACTGTCCACCGTGATCGTTGGTGGATGGAACGAGTGAGAGAGTTTTGATGGCGGTGGTGGATATCGACTGCTTGACGAAGCCCAATTCACGAGCCCGGATGCAGCTACCGCTTCTGCTTGCTGCTGCAAATACTCGAGCTGGGGATACGGCTGTGCAGCTATAGGTTTTCCAGTTTGACGTCGCTCCCATTCTCTCATGGCATCATCCCTGTTGAGGACAGGAGTAAGAGCATTTCTGCCTCCTATCACATCCTGGTTCATATGCTGCAATCGTGCCAGGGCAGGAGCCAACGTAGGGGGTATAGTGTCCATTTGATTGATCGTGTTGGCTCTCGCGCGAGTGGTTGGATAATATGAACTTGACGGCAAGTTGGGATTCAAGTGTGTATTTGTACTCATTCCCGATACAGGCGGGTGATTCGGATAGTGTTGGACAGAATTGCTCATAGCCAGCTGCCCTGTAGACGTCTGATGGGCGAGCCGGTGCTGTGCGGCGGTTTGGTTTGAAGCGTACTGTTGTGGCGGATAAGCGCCTGCACCGCCGTCTGACGCCGTCGAGTATGAGGACGACGCCGACGGAGGATTTTGACCTTGAGGGGTAATATAGGGATTTCTGTATATGGAAGCCGCCTGTGAGGCTGCTTGAGCTTGAGCCGTGTATGCTTGATGCTGCGCAAGATGATGATTATAGCTCGCGGCATCTTGATACGCTCTTGTTCCTTTTGGTTGTGAGGGAACCAAGCCTCCATAAGGCCTCTTGGGATCAGGAACGTTGGACGGAGATGGCGAAGCGCCAAGTCCATCAGGCTAAAAAAAAAGTCCGCATGTGAGATAAACTGTTCAAGCCTTCCCCCCGCGCATGGGCAAGACTTACCACAAACGGTTTTGCGAATTTTTCCCCCGTAATAAAGGGATGCATTCTCGCCTGTTGTGGTGTCCAACGCGTGACCGGATTGAGGTTCAGCAAGCCTTGACAAAAGTCTATAAATGATGCCCGGTTGTTCATTTCTGTAATATCAAGTTAGCGCGCCATTCTTTGAGCGGCTCACGGCAATGAGAAACTCAACCTTTTTCGACTTCATGGTGTTGCCTTCCAGATTTAGACTGAGGCATGGGGGCTGTATTGATGAGCTCTGGTAGCGATGAAGCCTTGAAATACTGCTTCCCAGGTTGCTCATTTGTGTTGTGTTCCCGAGAGTACTGCTCTATGCTCTTCATGCGGTGCCTTTTCTCGTTTTGATTCACTTGAGGGCTCCACACCTCGTACGAATCGAAAAATTGATGAACCTGTTTCCCGGTGTTGAGCATGCTGAGAGGCGGCATCCTGAAAGAGTAAAAGAGTAAGGCTGCGGCGGTCGACGACACCAAGGACCAACGCCAAACGTACCCAAGCATATCAATGATGCGCGTCAATTGGTTGTACTCGCTTGTACCGGGGAAGAGCGGCAATCCGAGGAAGAGTTCAATGGCGATGCAACCCAGGGACCACATGTCGATGGCAGCTGTATAAGACATTCCCAGCAAGACTTCTGGTGACCGATAGAATCTAGATTGAATGTAGGTATATACCGTCTGCCGTTCATGACAAGCGGACCCGAAATCGATGACCTTGATTTGGGGAGATTGCAGTCTAAGCCATGAAAATGAGGCGGGTGGGTAGGTGGACAAATCAGTATGACGACGCTCACGATTTTAACAAGATGTTCTCCGGCTTAAGATCGCAATGTATTAGTCGAGCCTCTTTGAGCACGGTCAGTGCGTCCAATAATTGTGCCATGAACACCTTGACAAGCTGTGTGCTCAGGCCTTGGAATTGGTTCTGTTTGATGAGTTCGTAGAGGTTGGAAGAGAGTAGTTCAAACACGAGACAAAGGTGATTCCGATGAATGAACGAATCGCGAAGACGAAGAATATGGTGTTCGTCATTTGGATCGCAGTTCTTGTTGAGCTAGAGTGCACGGTGAGCACGGGTCCCGTGTAGGGGGGGGGAGAACAACTGACGAGCTCCAAAATGGTTACTTCCATCATGCTCTGATTGAAATAGGCTGGCTTGTTTTTAACGACTTTGACGGCGACGACTTCGTGCGTCTTCATATTTTGGCACTTGACGACTTGCCCAAATGTCCCTTGCCCAAGAATATCGAGAATCAAGTATCTAGGTCATGGATGAGCTAGGCCACCGAGGCGCTTTGACAAAGACTCACTTGTGCCCTTCTTCGGTGCCTAACCAATCATTGACGTAAAGGATGTAATCATAATCTTCATTGTCGTAACCTTCGTTGTGAACCGGCTTGCTTGGCTTTGTGAGGACCCTCCGTGGATTGTGAGCTGATTCGTAGCGGAACTGAGGGTTGCAAATGTGATAAGTCTCAATGATGTTGGTGGTGAGTTGCTGCAGGGGCTGGCGTGAGGGTGAAATGTCAGTCAAAAGTGACGAGTTGATGGATAACGGTAGGACATACCGAGAGATAGAACCCGTTGCTTGCCATGCGCCGATTGGTGGGTTCCAGGTCATGGCGGGGTTGTAGGTCATGGATGGTTCGGATTCGACGGAAACCAGAGACGCGCCGCCGCTGTGGAGGCATATCTACCAGCATGGGCTGGTCCTGAGCATAATAGTGAGAGGTGGGACCTTGGGCAGGATGGAGGTAAGATATGGGTGTGGGAGGATTGGACATTGAATTTTGCTTGACCATGGGATGAGTGGACAAGTGAGTCTGAGATTGGGGAGGAGGATGAGGACTGGAAGTGTCCATGGCGTAGGATGAGGTGTAAGGCTGGGCGGAATGAGAAGAGTAAGCGGTGGAGACGGGCGGGGTCATTGAGTCCGATTTCACCTGCGAATGGGCTCGAGTATGAGAGGGAGCGGATGGATGGGAGCGTTGGTCTGGGGGTGTGGCATAGGTGTAGGCGTTTGCGCTGGGTGAGTACTGGGCCTGCTGTGAGTAGGGATCGAGAAGGGTGCCGGAGCTGGGGGTGTTTGGACCGCGAAGGGGAGAACGACCTGAACGAGGGATCTGATTCGATTCCTGGGCGTTCTGTGACCTTTTTGGAGGATGTGAAGCGGAGCCATTGAAATACATATCAGAGTATGAATCGTCTGGGGTAGAAGCGGCGGAAGAGGCGGGAGCAGCTTGGGCGGGGGGAAGAGATTGAGGGTGATATGGAACGCCAGGGGGATAAAAAGAGGGGTGGGGGATGTGCTGCTGCTGTTGCTGGCGAGGCGCTGCGGTCGCGCCCTCGATGTCGTCCTGCTGATGGTGACGGCGTAGTCTCGTTGCAGCGGCGGGGTTTCCCTGAGCGGGTGCGGCCAGGGATGCGCTGCGGGAGAGCTGAGATTGGGGAGAAGAAAAGTAGAGAGGCGAGGAGATGGGGAGCTGTTGATCTTGGTCTAGGAGGTGAGATAGGCGAGGCTGGCGAGAAGGACCAGTGAGAGACTGACTCAAAGGCTGGATTCGCTGAGGAGGAGGTCCAGGATAGAGATAAGAAGGCTGAGGAGGATGAGGAGGTGCAGTTGCCTGCTCAGCGTGCGTTTGCCAGCGAGGAAGGTCAAAGTCGTTGGTGTCAGGCATTTGGACAAGCGACAAGTGATGGATACTGTGAATACCAGATACTAGATACACCTGAATACTATCTGAATACTAGATACACCTGAATACCACTATACTCGCTGCCTGCACTCGCTGCCTGCACTCGCTGCCTGAATACTAGAACCCC
The DNA here is from genome assembly GCA_001691775.3 of Amanita inopinata Kibby_2008. Taxonomy (NCBI): domain Eukaryota; kingdom Fungi; phylum Basidiomycota; class Agaricomycetes; order Agaricales; family Amanitaceae; genus Amanita; species Amanita inopinata. The sequence goes on along the minus strand of JNHW02000025.1, from coordinate 132,345 downwards.
CCCTGCCGGCGGCACACCTCCACCACCGCCTTCTCTGCCTCCAGTTGTTCCGCTTCACCACCTCCAACATCTACAGACACATACATCGCCTTTCCAAACCGTGTAGCTGCAGCCACATCTTCAGTCATCTCCATCCAACCCACCATCCCAACTCACTCACCTAGACGCCTAGCCATCGACAGCGCCGCGTCACTATGGCTTGATCGAAACAGACTCGTTCCAAGCACTCCCTGCCATCAGCGCTCTCCATTGCGGTTCACATGCACAATCCAGCGTCACCCCAACTCACCCTCTCTGATTTGCCAGGAAACGCGCATGCCCAGTCCCGGCACAGTCGCCCCTGAGACATGGCCTGGCTCACATCCTCCCCCTGCACAGTCGTCGTTCCAACCCATATCATGTATGAATCCACCAGCTGAATCACTTGTACCGCCAATCCAGGCATGGTAGAAGGATCTGATGGCGTCAGATGTTCGGTGTGAATACGTATAGAGTCCGTCATTCTGCTACTCTGCAAACAAGACTCCGTTTCAGCTCACCATCCATACCAGAGCAGACAGAAAGACGAGCCTTGAGTGCAATCTCGACTTGCTTATAAGTTGGCCGTGTTTAGCCACAAATAAATAATCTGATTGCCTTTTGTGGACCTACTTGCTCTATTTTCGTTCATTTCCAATGTCCTCTCTCACCCATAACATATCCGACTTTGACTCAAACGGCGTCTTTCGCTGCTTTCATGGTCTTGAAGCCCCTCTCAGGACAAGCCAGACACCCTCAAACCCAGGGCGGTATGCATCTTTATCTCAGTTTGGGCCTCTCTGTTTATATTCCATCGCAGTCAATTCTACACCTGCCCTTTAGATAGAGATGACCCCAAAAAGTGCAAGACTTTCCGTGAGTATCTGGCACCTCAGAAAACAGTAAGCGCGCAAATGAAGCCACCGCCAAACAGGTTGGCTCGACCAACTCCCCCCTCCAAACAATGAACCAGACGCCCAGCAGTCTGAATTCTCTACCAACGCCTGCCCTGAGTTGCCGACCGCACGCCTGTCTGCTGTCGAGACCCCCCGCAAGAGGCAAATCTCCCCCGACCCAGTACCATGTCCGGGCTCGTCTTCAAAACGCAGTCGACATGTCGACCAATCACACGAACTTTCCGAGCAAGATTTCTTTACCTCCCCCAGCCGATCCACAAACCCAACATCGGCCGGACGCTTCAACGTCTCTGCCACACCTTCAATTAATCGCGGTCAGTATCCACCCTGTTGAACAGCCTGGTGCACATCAACTGACACAGCGTGACCAGCACTCAAAGAATCCAACGGCAATAACGGGTGGCCCATCACTCCTTGTTCCAGCTCTTCCGCAAGGAATGGTCATATAGGTGGCTCGTCTCATCCCCCCGTATCACCTACTCGCGAAAGCCAAAGAAGGCGTGAACTCAGAATGTTGAACTCCCGGTCAGATCATCCTGTCGATGGTCCCCGTCGCCTTCCACAGATCGACATTAGCCTCATACCTGATGGACTGGACGACCATTTTCCATTGGCGTTGACTCCCTCTCCAGAACCGCTCTCAGCCGACGCGGTTGAAAGAATGGCGAGAGATCTTGGTGACCTCTCAAACCACATTCGCAAGCTAGAGCGTCAGAAGACTGCAGCCCAGAAACGATGTGAATCCATGTCCAATCATTCACGCATTCTTGAGCGGAAACTCGACGAGTACGTGTTTCCCGTCGCTTTGCCCCCTTTTGACATTGATTCGATGGACATGTCAAGAGCGATGCGAGAAAACGAACGACTGTTGCGCATCATCCAAGGCCGTCAGTAAAACTCGTGTCTTGATATCCCAGTTACGACGCATGATATGATCACTGATTGATGTTTATGAATCCAGTGTGCAATGTGATGGAGCATTTTTCTTGGATACCATGGTTTTAAATCTCATTTCAGATAGAAAAAATCTTGCCAATCACTTGATGCAAGAGGGTGATCAGGTACATGACCTCGTGTCGCCGGCACCGCGTATGCGCATGCTCATAGACATATCAGGCATAAGAAATAAATCCCTCAACAGAGTTATGCATATCTTTGGCTCCCTCATCCCTTCGTACGGAGAGAAGCAAGCCAACCTATTCCTGCTCTCGGACAAGGTTTATGGAGAGACCGAGGACACGTGAGACTGCCCCCTTCACCTTGCGCAAGAAGCCAAAAAGCTGCCTCTTCCATCGCGCCCTCCCTCCAAGTGTCCACATGGCTGATCGCTCGGACAGGATCCACATTCGTAGATCCAAATGAAATGAGAAATGAATCATAATCAGAATTAGATGAGGGTCCAGATTTACTTCAAATCTGGGCAACGCAAGAACCAGTGACCGGCATCTCAACAAATTGACTCCCCTAAACACCGTCCTCGCGGCGCAGAAAGGGAAGCCCAAGGTACGGCACAAATTCAGCATGGCACACCGACAGAACCCGCGCCTGGACAACTCCATCACTCCCAGTCGTGATTGATACGCATGCGTACGGTGGAGACTTGGAGTTTCTTTTTTTTTCTTCTTCTTCTTCAGGGTTTTGTTCTATTTTGTTTTATTTTACCTGACGTTTTGAATTCAAACGTCCCAAATGTCGGCATACTCGCCGAACCTGTCAAAAAAACAAACAAACAATGCACCTTGTTGATATGGCGTTATTTGAACTGGGGGTAGTGACCTTGTCGAGAACATCACCCGCAGTGTTCTGACAGACGGACATGGCGGCGCCACTCAATCACCCTCACTACCATATAGGCGATTCCACGACACGCTATGCCGGGACCGCTGCTGAATATCAGATGAAATGACCCAAGGCAACTTCGCCTCGCGGCTCACTTTTGATACGCGAGCAAGCATGCCTGCAAAAAAATAATTTAGCTACTCTCTCAATGGGGCAAGGCCATAAGAGTAAAAAAAGGGGAGGAACGATAGGCAAGCTACCAATGGGAATGGTATCATGAACAAAGTCCATGTTATAACAGAGTACACTGTCACCAACCAGGATGAACAAAGTAAATACATAGAATGTGTGTGATGTTATTGGTCCAATGAAGGTGAACCTTGTCTGATTTGTCCGTCGGAATTGATATCCTTTTGTCCAATGGACAAGCGGTAATATTTCGCAAGAAAAAAAGCCACAGAACGCGGTCCAAGCACAGCGCCAGCGGCGTGGTGAGTCCAAATGTATATCCCGTGTATGCCGCACTAGCAGAACGTGCTTCTCCACCACAAAACAAATCTCGTCCACCAGTCTCCTTTCCACCCTTCATCGCGCTCTTTGGTACTCTTCCAAAATGATCCAGTGCCATAATGGATTTGTCTCCCTTGGGTCCCACCATCATCACCTTCTTCAATGTCTGTCTGTCGAGGTGCTGGCGATGAAGGGAAACGCGGCAAAGGATTCCCGGATATAAACGGAGGGAATAATTTCAACAGCTGGAGGATCTCAGGGTTCGGTAGATCGGGTGAGGTCCAAATTCGCAAGTAATCATCGTCCTCCTCATCTTCATCATCAAGCAAAACATCTGCCCGTGGAGACTTTAGGGCATCGTCACCGCCAATGAGTGGAATCGGATTGGCTTCTCCGTTGAGCGGTGGGTTAGTGGCCAAGACACCGTTCGCAGCGGGTGAGGATGATGTGGCGGCAGAATGTGGTACGTTTGGGGAGTCCAAAAAGGGATCACTCGGTGCACGAACACGCTTCGACAGCGGCGGAACTGATACAGGCTTCCAATCAGACGACAGTGGCTGCGACTGTGACCGTGAATGTATCGTGTTCGGATTTGAGAATCTGTAACCTGATGTTGCCGAGGCAATACGTGATGATGGAGCATCCTCAAAGGCAAGAACCTATTTTCAATCAGATCGGTCGAATACACATAAACCTGAAAACAGACTGACACCTTTGAGAATGTCGACAGCCTCCAACATGAAGTCTTTCCCACTATCAACTCAAAACGTTGAGTGAAAGAAGTCGTCAAGTAGTCATTTATTGACACTCACGCTGACTCTTTGAAAACAGCATCGTCAATTTCCCATTCAATTCTATACCTGCCAGCGCCGCCTAGCTTCTCCGGAACAACTTGAAGGCGTAAAATAGCCCATAGACTGATGAATGCGTGTGTCAACTACGTCACAAATGCGATGAAAAGCACAGGAAATGACGTACGACTCGAAGAAGGGTTTCGTCCCCGGCATACCTACCGTACACCAGGTGCGAAGGAAGTGATCCATGCGCTCGTGACGTTCTTGTACGTGATATCAATTGATAGGTTTTGTCAAATTGACGCAAGTCCAAATACCTTTCCTGGCTGCCGGACCCCTGGAATTGACTCTATGATGCGGTAACAGCGAGCCACCAGGCTGTGTTGCCGCGAGATGAGCGCGGTATTCAGCTGTCTTGCGAGCGTTCACGGAGCGGTGGTAAGCGGCGCGTATGGAAGCTTGCACGCGAGAGAATGGAGCTCGCTGGGAAGAGGGGAGGGTGGCTAAAGTTTGCGTCATCATACGTCCAGCGTTGTCGTCTTGATTAAAGTACCTAGATATATTGATCAGGAAAGGAAAGGTGGCAACGCTTTGGGTGGCTACTTACCAGGCACGACAATTTTCAGCAAACTTTTCGAGTTCATTTGCAGCCACGCCGATTGGCGTCAGCGATCGATTACGAGGGGAGGGTGGCGGTAGCGCCCTTCCATTCCTCACCATATTCGATCTACCGGCGAAGGAAGGGGAAGTGGGGGAGCCTTGGCCCAACTTTGATCTCGGGCTTGTTGGCGGAGACATGGATGCCGCTGAAGGAAGGTCGTAAAGGAGAGGCTGTGGATCATTCTGTCTGTTCCTCGAGTGGTAGGAGGATGATTCAAGGCGTAATGGAGTTGGCGTATGTCTGGGGTGCGCAGTTTCGAGACGATACGATGTATATGACATGTCAAGGAAAGGGGATAAAGGCTCAAGTCTTGGCTACAAACGATGAGTCTGCTTGGATGAGAATGAGTCTCCGAGCGTTATGCTGAACGAAACGAAAGTTGTCAATGCAACAGAAAAGACAAAGTATTGTGAACCACAGCGCTCACGGGTAGAGCGAACAAAGAGAGAGAACGTTGAGGCCGTATGTTACTACGGACCATCCAAGCCGCGAGGTGTCCAGGTTGGGTGTCACGGCTGTGCTGCTATCTGTCACAAACCCATGAACTTGTCACACGCACACGCACGCTACCGTCTAGCCTCTACTAGGCCACCGAACATTGCGCACCATTCCTCGAAACCTCTGCGTCTGCACTTGTGGATTGTACCACTCCAGCATTGCGAGGGATGCAAGGAACCATTGTCGTACATAAACGTTAACGTCAAACTCTTGAACCAGCGTAGTCGCCTCTCGCTGGCAATTGCAAAAGGCTGTGTCGAGTTTATTTTCCGCTCTAGAGTGCGATGTCGTCCTAGTCTGGGTGTCTGTTGTGTATCATCAAGCATTCAGGCATTTGGCCAAGTGTTTAATTCAGAGCATTTGTTTGATGCTCATTGCTGGCGCACCAGACAAAAAAGTCCGGATCTAATGGACCTTTCAATTGCCCGAGTCGGCCCGTGTTGTATATGCTGACTGATGTTGATGTTACATGTGCAAGAAGCTTTAGCTCCATTCACAGTCAATTTTACAGTTATTGTAGCTGGCGGTGTTTTTGTCATTTTCAAAGATCTTTGCAATGTTAGTGAGGAATGCGTCCAGATTATCGGATAAGTATGTAAACCGCCTAATTAATCAAGATTCCAGCCAAGAGGTATGGGGGATTGGAATTGCGTTTGTCAGCGTTGTGTCCGAAATGATAATGACAGCATCAACCCTGTTTCGTTCTTTGACCCACGTCCTTTCTACCCCACGAACGAATGCCGGCATATCTTGGCACATGATGTTGAGATGAGTGACCAGCAAATGTAGTAGAAGGTCTATCAGTCATGAAGTTGATTACCAAGTGCTTGTGCGTTGTCACGTTAATCGTAACAACGTTTTGAGTGACCCTTTAGATCGGTTATTGTATTGCTTCCGACATCATAGGACGGTGTGACCGGAACCGCCGGGTTATTCGTGGCGGAGGTTGGGTAACAGATTGATATTACAATCGCGTGCGTGAACTGATTCTGGCTCGCAAAGATCTCGAAGGTTTCCAGGTGCACAGTTGTACCTTCCAAAGAAAATCAGGGGATCTGAGCGGGGTAGGTTGCCGTCCGAAAGAGGGTGCCATGTGCGAGAAGAGAGAGTGCCGTCATTACTGTCGGCAATAGCCGTCGATAAGGTACTCTTTTCTTTCTTTGCATTGGGAGGGAGCCGCAAGAGGGAATAGGAATAGGAATAGGAGCCGGAGCCAGACTTGGACAGAGCCAGAAGCACTGCGTCGCAGTCCAGTGCAGAAGCGCGGGCGGGCAGAGGCCAGGTGGATGTGGACTGGACTGGGATGTGTCTGCAGCAGACGGCAATGGGCCGAACCGAATGAATAACAAACCGACGCGAAGCAGTGAAAAAAAAAAGAGTGTGGGGGGTGAATTTTAATTGAATAACGATGAAGGAGTGTGGTGAACGGTACAGTGCGGCCTGTAATGGGGATGTAGAGTGCCGTACCTTGAACGGTAACCAGAAATACATTGGGTAGGTGATCTGGATTCAGCGGAAAGTGCCGAAGACAGTTGATCTGGATTAGATCGAGGGTAAAGGGAAAAAAACAACAGATGGGACTCTAATTCCGCCGACTGACGGCAACGGTATGCATCACAGGAGCAAGGCGCAGTGGTGCCAGTGTGCAGAGAGAAGTGTGGTGAGTCTGGAGTGTGAGTGGGTGTGTGGGTGTGTGTGGGTGTGTCGTAGGAAGGCTAAGCAGCTGGAAGGGCGGTGTTGGGTTGAACGAGGAGAGTTTGCAGCAACGGAGGCAAATCTGTGATCTCGCTTGTGGAAGACCCGGATTCCGCGGCTCGTTTACTCCTCAGATCTGTCCCCAATAGAGTTCTGGATGGAAGAGGCATCATGATACTCTTTATAAAATATGTACTGCATCCTCATACCGTCCTTCTCTCTACTCCCTGCCTCGCAGGTCTCTCTCTCTCTCTTGCACACACACACACACACCCAAAGCCTTGTAGCCTTTTCTCGGCAGTTACCGAACCACTTTTGACGCGTCTGAATTCTCTGAATTCGTTCCCGACAAAGCGCTGCTCGCACAAAAGCAAGCCAGCCAGCCCTCCCCTGCACAATGTCTCTTGATTTCACTGCGAATGCCCCTTCCAACCAGACTGGTCTCTATGGCCAACCCGATCTGGATCACTCCTTCAGCATGCATACAGCTGAAAATGTCAGTGTATATGCTCCCCCTTTTACGCTTTGACACATTCTCATTAACCTTGCGCTTCCCCAGCAAGAACCCATAGACAATTCTGAGCACTCGACCTATGACATCTTCCCAAACTCCGCCTCCACTGCCTCCTTCTCTTCCTCTCGCTACCGCACAAACGCTTCCTCTTCTTCCTCTCTTGGCCCAACTTACGGCGTCAATTCAGACAGTCTTTATTCTCACCCTTCTTTCAACGAACCCGTCCCCCCCTTCAATGGCTCCAACGTCAGTCCATACGACATGATCAACGGTCTCTCCTCCTCCTACAGCAGCGGTAAAGTATCACCACTCACTCCAAGTGACCCCGTTGGCGGCCTCCACGGTCCCTCAGGCTTCCCTCCCTCCATCGGAAACAAAGATTTCAACCCCGGCTTTCCAGACGTCGCCGACCGTCGGTTGCCCAGTATGGTATCAAATGGCTATCAGTCCGAGTTTCCAGAAGACTATACCATGGGAGGTATTAACAATGGTCTATCCTTCCCCCCTCCTCAACTCCACCCTTTCCCTGAACGTCTCAGCCGTTATTCAGATGGTCGCTTCGGCCATCCCTCTGCAACTAACGTCTCACCTCATGTGCAACAAACTCACTCCACTGACATGATGCGCGGCGTCAATCCACATGCCACTACCCACTCTTTTCGCGACACAACCGTCCCTGGATACGAAGAGATACCCTCTTATCTACATCCCAACCCTCATGCTGACCTCTCTATCCGTATGCCTTCAGTCGACGAGACTCTGGCTCGTATGAAGCTTCAAGGCCACCCCATCATGGGTACATCAAATGATCTCCAGACGTTCATCAGGTGTGTTTACTAGGCTTGGCAAATAAGCTAGTTGGATGCTAAGCAAACTTAGACCATATTTGGATCAATATGTCCGTACCCACAATAGACTTGCGTTCGGAGAACGTACCATCATTGTCATGTCTAGCAAAGTCGCACAAAAGTCATATGGAACGGAGAAACGGTACGTCAAGTTGACTTTTTTTTTGATCATCTCTTTGTCATCATTCATCACGCTGCAGGTTCCTCTGCCCACCTCCCACTGCCATCTTGATTGGAAACAGCTGGTGGACTGATGTGGTACGAAGGGGTGAGGACCCCAAACAGTGCCCGCCCCGCGTGGTAGTTTCCATCGCCGGTGAGCCGGCCCCGCAAGAGGGAACCATTGAATGGACAGGGTCTTCTGGAAAGCCCTTTGACGTAAGTGACCCGCCAACAGGAACAACCTACATTGGTCGATGCGTTGGGAAACAACTCTTCATCTCTGACGTGGATGAGAAAAAGAAAAAAGTCGAAGCACTGGTCAAAGTCACAGCTCCAACTTCAGACGATGAGCCTGAGCGCGTCATTGGACTCTTCCCTAGTCGTCCGATCAAGGTCATCAGCAAACCTAGCAAGAAAAGGCAGAGTGCGAAAAATCTGGAACGTGAGCAGCGTAAACTGGGAAATTCGTTGTACGAGTGCCTGATCTTGATTAACAGTGTGCATCAATCATGGCTCGACGATTTCTCTCTTTCATCGGTTGCGGTCCCAAACCGTTTCGACAAAGTATCTTTGCGTGTCTGGATCTGGTTCCTCTTTCAAAGGCTCCGACGGTGCACCTCTGATGGGCATCGATCAGAGGTTGAGGAATACTACTCCCTCCTTTATTGCGCGAACCGCCAGCTGGGGTGAGGATTGCTTGCTCTGCCTGAATCGTATACAAATACTCATGTTCCGTATAAAGATCCGTTTGTCATGTACATTGTAGATGTCAACAAGCCTGCCGGCGCTATCGATGCGCCGCCACCACCTCCGCCGCATCCAGATTACCCATCTCCGCCTCCGAATGCAATTCCATTCATGAATAACGGTTCCCAGATACCTATTTACTACAACCAGACTGTTGTTCTCCAGTGTCTGACATCGGGGGTTGTCAGCCCTGTACTCATTATTCGCAAGGTGGACCATCAAACTACCGTTGTAGGCGGTGGTCTGCAAGAGGGGGCCAAAGGCGTTGCGGATCACTACTGTGCACCAGGTGAAGTCTGCGGCGATCCCGTATCTCAATTACACAAGATCGCATTTGAAGTGTATGATCATGGCAAAGGCACGCCCGAACCTGGAACGCCGGGTGTCACCGGTGCATTCTTGTCCTGCATGGGCGAAAAGGTAAACACCTATCGTCCCATCGAAGGCCGACAGTGGAAAACCAATCAGGCCACTGGACCTCATTCCCCTGGCCTTCCTGGTTCCCCCATATCGTCGACGCCGGTGTCATCCAGTGGGGGCGAATACTTTGGCCAACAGCTGTCTACTGATAGCGCTCCCGCATCCCCGACATCCGCGTCCGATCCACTATCGAACGATGGCGGAAGGGTGCGGAAAAAAAGGGCGACATCAAGTGCAGGTGGTATGTCCAAGCCAGTTAGCACCAAGGGTCGTCGCCGACCAAGCTCGGCAGGATCCGTGTCCTCTGCGCGGCGTGGGTCCTCCAGTGACTCTGGTGCATCTTCTGGTGCACTCTGGCAAGTCGATATCGGTGAAACGAGTGTTTGGACCATTGTCGGGACTGGTAAGCTTCATGATCCTCGGAAATAACAATGGAATTGACATTGATCAAATTTGTAAAAGATCAAATCCGTTACAATTTCTATGTGCCTCCTGTTCTCTTCGACAATCAGCATAACCAGACCAATTCGTTCCCTATTCCTTCCAAGCCTGTAACACCGTTCCCTGGGGTCGTCAAGTATCTCCCGCCAGACCGTGCCGCGGAGGCCCCTAAATCCAACTGTGCATCGGCGCGAGCAGTGTTATCAAAGCCGAATCCACATGCGTCCAAAATGCTCACCCTGTATGGAGAAAATTTCTCCAAGACCGACCCTATCCATGTGTTCTTTGGGTCTGAGCCCTCTCCGTACGTGGAGGTGCGGTGTACAGAGGTGCTTGGCTGCCTGCCTCCCGAGAACCAAGTGGCCAAACGTCGGCCGATAATACTCATCCGATCGGATGGCATCGTCTTCCCATCCAACGTTCTGTATCCATAGCTGTGTACATTTCTATGCCTCGCCGACATTGGTCTCCAGTGTCATACCCTCTGTTTTGACAATTGCTCTATCTGATCATTGGTTTATCCTCGTGCTGAAAGTATACCACTATTCGAGATTCACCGTGTCCGTTTTATGTAGCCAGGTTATTTAGTGACAAGTTTAGAATTGGATGTGACAGCGTTATCTGTAACATTGCTCAATACGAATGCTGAACGCCTTTTGACTTCAACATGAACGTCTTGAATCGCACTCTAGAGCTCCCATTGACCTCCATACCCGCCGTGTTGTGGAGATATTACATTGACTATCTGTGGGTCTACAAGCCAGACTCCTGGGTAGCCAGAGCGGCCAACACCGCTCGCGTGCTTGCTATCCTGGTAGCCCTGCCAATTATCATTCTAGGGCTTCTGGCACGTAACGTTCCAAACGCGTTTTCCGCGTTGCTCATGCTGTATTGTACACAGGACATCGCCTCCTACGGCATAGCACGTACCCTTGGCGTCATTGACGATGTCAAGGCGTCCACAAGCGATGTCGTCTCCGTCCATGCTAACCACGCCATGGCTGAACGCATTACCAACAATGTTCAAGTCAATGATATTGCCCTGGTACGCTCACGCGAGGCTTGCCGATGCTGACTGTTTGTCGCTAATTGCCATCATCATCACTTCATTACGGGAACATTGTGATGACCAGCCGAGCGATGCATCTTCGCCAGCGCGTTCCGATGAGGATTTGTATTCGTCATCTCCAGCGTCAGGGGTCGTGTACACTTCGACAGAGGAGTCTTCCGCATCAGAAGAACAGGCAGCCAATCATGCATCGCACAATGTCAAGCTGGATGATTCGCCACAAAACGAGAGCTCGATCCCATCTCTATCTGAGAGGTCGACAGGGGACGTCCGGGAGTTTGCGTCAGGTCCTGATGGAGTTTTGCATCAGAGGCAGGCGAGACGGGCAGGAGTATGACCCGTGATGTATACCTATTCCATTAAAAGTCGTGCGGCCCTTGCGTTCATACAAGCCAAGTAGGAATATTGATGAAAACTTTGGCGCCAATTTGCGGTCCGAATGCCAAACAGGATCACTCCTAGTCCAGGTATTGTTCTGGGATGTGCAATTAAGTCAGAAAAGGGATATCATGAACTTGGGTCGGTAGCAAATTATGATATGTTTTTACTCGCATCAGAATTTCCGACACTGCCTTGATCCATCAGATAGGGCAGCCATGCAATCTAGGGGACCAGCTATGAATAGTTGCAATTCCATCATTGAACAACTGACAGCTCTCCCCCGTCATATTGTGATGCTCCTGGCCCGAAACGGAGCCGCTCCGCCACAACACCAACCTTGATGGCTCCGAATCTAACTCACGTATCGCTTGAAAGGGGATACATACACTACTCTACACATGCTACCTATACAAAAATTCTACTCTATCACACCTTACCACCCGAATCGCAGCTGGTCGCGGGTAAAGACAGGCGGTTTCCATTTCAGAATGTCAGGGTGTATTCTGCGTCGACGTTTTGCCATCTGTCTTTGGTGCCTCTCGAGCATGGCGTTATTCAGGCAGATAATGTGTTGACCCTTGTAGTGTTTAAACAACTGCAGTGTGATACACCTGATAGACTTTCTATCAACATGGGCGGATCAAGGACTGAAAGAGGATACGCACGTGTTCATAATGTCAGCGTGGGTTATTGAGGTCTTTTGCGCTATTTCATCGATGCTCAGCTCTCCCTCAGGCGTGTTAAGAAGCAATTCAACGATTGTCTCGGCCCAATACGCCCGGTAACCGAGTAAACCGAGGTCACTCAATGGCTTCTCTGGACTTCCCAACTTTCCCTCTTTTTTACTCAGTTCATACGAGAATTCAATGAGGAGTTTGCCATAACCATGCCGTTGATGCTGTGGGAGCGTCAGGATGCAAGCGACATTATAGTTCTCAGCCGATTCTTTTTCTTTTGAGAAATAGCCGATGACATGACATCCTGTTGAATCCCGTTGTGTCTGCAAAAAACATGTCATTATGAGGTCCCATAAATTTTGCGGCAAATGGAAACTGTACCATAACATAGTACATGAACGGTGTCACATCATAATAAAGAGTTTTGCTATTGGATGGGCATGAATATGTCTTCAAGTCAAAGTGAATCAAATATGCTTACTGATCAAGGAAACATTTGGACAGTAGGCTGAGGTTTCGGCACCACGTCAACTGCCGTTTGCCATCAATTTCAAAGAAAGACATGTCTTCATGTCGATAAATCTCGTTTCCTGGAGGATGCAAGAGTGTGCAACGTTGCCTATGCCTTGAGAGCATCATCGGAGAGGGGAAAAAGGAGAGACAAAACTCGCATATATATAGTACAGGAAGATGGGCATATTCTTTGGGGTACGGGCTGAAATACCAGGCATCCACTTCGTGTTTGCCAATTTGCAACCGATTCAAGTTTTTCACCCTCGTGATTTCGGAAATTGACTGCGTCATGGACCCCGATGTGCGGAGCTTCTCAATTTCTTGTTCTTTGCTGAAAGCAGATACTGGCGGGGCATCTGGCAGGGGCTCGCGTATTGAGAGATCAAAAGTCTCTCCTTCACCATCAACATCCATTTCCCCCTCGGCGTCTGCATCAGCGTCGGCGTCGGCATCAGCATCAGCATCAGCATCAGCGTCTTCATCCTCTCCTGGTAGAACAGGGCTTTCTTCTTCCTCTTCTTCCTCCTCATCGGGTGGGGCCTTTCGTTTGAGTGAAGACGGAATAGGTGTAGGCGTAGGTGACGCAGGAACTGAGGGCGCATAATCGGTGCCCAGTGTGGAAGCAGCTGCAGAAGAAGCAGTCGCTCTCGATGTAGGTGGAACTGGGGTAGGAGACGCAGCAAGAGCAGCATTAGAAGTAGCCTTCTTGAGCAGGGTCTGCGTCCGAGGTCCTTTTCCTGGGAGTTTCGGCGTACCGCTCTTTTTGCTCCCAAGATTTTTGGGTCTTGGCCATTCGAGATCACGCGATAGCACAAGGCGGGAGCCAGAGACCCACTCATCCAGACGTTTGTTAAAAGAGTCCCAGTGAACGAAGAACTCCCATTGATCTTCCTGCTTTTGTGATTCTTCCTCCTTGACCTTGGATGTTTTAGCCAGACGTGCATAGGAACTGATAGGCTTGTCACGTATAGACAGAATTTCTGCTAAACGTTCTTCTTCCTCCCTATCTGGACCGGGTCGTCGAACATATATCTTGCATCCAACGCTGACAGTCTAGCCCTGTGTAGTGAGCGTTTGACTAAAGAATGCAGAGAGAATTGATGAATGCCTACTTGAATGGAATAGGTGCCTCCTGGACTGATTGGAGGAGGCGTTCCGTCGCTGGCTGCTGGCGTTGAGGACACCATTCAGAATGAGTTTTTGCTGCTGGTCGATGACTCGAGAGAGTACAGTCTGCTGACTAAGCAACGACATTTGTGGCACCTCAAGCAGAAAAGTCGCAATGGACGATGGTCTTGTCCTCAACATAGCTCTCGATGAACAGCAGTCCACCACAAAGTTAAATAACAGAAAGAAAGGCGGAAGATGGACTGACAGGTAGTTTATTCCGCTGCAAATCTCAAAACAGAGCTCTCATTCTGGTATAATTCAGGCTAAAGGCGAAGAAATTGGCTAAGCGGAAAATACGACCCGCAGCCCCTTTGCCAGTCGGTACAAATGATGCTTCCGTCGACGAAGAACAGCGACCAAAGAAGCGCCAACGAACAGAAAAACCAAGTCATACTGGCCCTAAGCACATCGTCTCTTCACTGTTTACCAACAATCCAAAAATCGATACTCTCACTACGAATACCATCGCACCTCAAAAGGCTGCCAAGCCCAGCAATGCCCCTCTTGCGGACTCTTCCACATTTGAAGGATTGGGACTTGACCTTCTACTGGCTGCCCATCTTAGAAAAATGAATATTCTGAATCCCACCTCTATTCAGCGTTCTGCACTTCCTATCCTACTCTCCACCAGGTCAGAGTTGTCATCTCGGGACGTTTTCATCCAATCGCAAACAGGTTCTGGAAAGACACTTTCATTTCTTCTTCCTATCATCCAGGACCTTCTTCCTCTTAGCTCACTCTCATACATCGATCGTTCAATCGGCACACTTGCAGTTATCATTGCGCCAACGCGTGAGCTTGCAAAGCAGATATCTGACGTCCTCGAAACCTTATTGAAAATGCGCCTTCGACACGAGAATGAATCTGCGGACGATGCTGAAATATCATCGACTACTCGCATGACTCGTTGGCTTGTGTCAGGCTTGCTTACAGGTGGTGCTACGCGAACGCATGAAAAAGCAAGATTGCGTAAGGGCGTACCCATTCTTGTGTCCACTCCGGGACGTCTTCTTGACCATCTTCAAAACACATCCTCTTTCAATGTCGGTAAATGCCGCTGGCTCGTCCTGGATGAAGCCGATAGACTCATGGAGCTTGGGTTCGAAGAGACGATCACAGGCATCCTAAACGGCCTCGATGGACGTAGACGTCTCGGGATGCAAGCAATGCAAGAGGGGAAGAGCTTCGATGTAGGAGATTGGGATTGGAAGCGACGGAGGACCATCCTTTGTTCAGCAACGATCAGGGAGGATGTCCAGAAATTGGCAGGAAAGGCCTTATCGGATCCCTTGATGATTAAAGCTACCATGGCCGATGAGCCGTTGCCCAAATTAGGAGTCTCCCATCCAGAAGACGGTCAAACCTCGAAAAGCAATTTCACGCCTCCTTCTCAATTATCCCAAAAGTATCTTATTATTCCCCTCAAATTAAGACTCGTCACTCTGGTTGCTCTACTTCGGACACTTTTAGCGCAGTCCCAGGATGGAGCTGGAACAAAGATAATTGTATTCTTCAGTTGTACCGATTCTGTTGATTTTCACTGGAATCTATTGGCTAAAGCAAAAATGGATGAGAGTGAATACGACTCTTCGGATGTGGATAGTGGCGCCGAAAATAGTGAGGGCGAAGATAAACCTGCCAAGAGGAAGGAGAGTGTCGAGGCCACCTGCACTCTGCTTCCAAGCACATGCATTTTTCGACTTCATGGGTCGCTGTCGACACAGACGCGACTGGCCGTATTACGTGGTTTCTCCAAGACTTGCAAGACCACCACCAAGGCATCATCGGCTGTCCTTTTCTGTACTTCAGTCGCCTCACGTGGTCTGGATCTACCTCTTGTACGTGCTGTTATTCAGTATGACTTGCCGACAGAGGGCGGTGCAACAGAGTATGTTCATCGTGTTGGGAGGACGGCACGTGCAGGCAGAGGAGGCGAAGCATGGTGTTTCATTGCCCCAAGCGAACGCGAGTGGCCAAGCTGGGTCGAGGAGCGGATCAGGAAGAGTGAAGAAAAGCAAAGTAATACGAATAACCAACCGGGGGAAGGAAGTCAGGCTCTTATTAGCATACCGCTCCAGGATGTGTTGAAAACTGGATTCGGCGGACGCGGTCAGCAATACGAGAATCGCGCAACGCAGGTACAGTTGACACTCGAGAAATGGGTGTTACGGAAAAAAGAGGTAAGTGCAGAGCAAGTTTTCCAATTGGGCAATTGTTTTAATAGTGTGCAGAACGCAGCGCTTGCACAAAATGCGTTTTTATCTCATATGCGTGCATATGCGACGCACCCATTGGACGAGAAGCATATCTTTCATATCAAACATCTACATATAGGACACCTTGCCAAAGCTTTCGCGCTGCGCGACGCACCGACGTCAGTCGTTTCGGGCAAGGGCAACCATAAAATGTCCTTTGTATCAAGGAAGAAAAGCAAAAAACAAACAGGACCGGAGGGACAGCTGGGAAGTAAAGAAAGGTATGACAGCCATGCTGGAAATGCGGAAAAGAAGATGCGGGCTGTTGTGCGTGCTCAGGGAAGGTTATCGAAGAAGAGCGGGATGCTGGTCAGCAGCGGAACATCAGAATTTCAGATTGCAGGTGGTGATGTGTTGGAAAAATTAGTGCAGGGGCGTTAAGGATAGGGCGGCTTGGTGTTCAAGAGGCAACAGGACACATTCCTGCGACCGTTGGGTTACAGTAGACTGCCAGATATTACCTTCGGGTTCCAGTCCGCTTGCAATATCATTAGTATACTGGGTAGTCTCTAATTTCAAAGCCAACAGGGGATTGAATGGAACCCAGGTCATCAATGTTCCTCTTAGGAAAGAGGTTCTCATGCATCGGCTAGTACAAGAAACGCCACGTCTTATTCCACACTTCCTACCTCTTTACGCTCATGTTCGGTCGGGTCTCTTTCGCCTTTGTCTTTGCTGCTCTAGCTGCAATCTTCCTGGCACAGTCTGTACAGGCTGCCAAGGGCCCTAAAATTACTCACAAGGTTTATTTTGATATCAAACATGGCGACGAGGACCTAGGACGCAGTATGTTGGCAGCACTCTCATTCTCATCGTTCTTCAGTACTGAGCGCATGCATCATGAATAGTCACCATGGGCCTCTTTGGAGGAGTACGTATCTCAATTCTGCAAACTCCTTGTTTCATGGTCTCATCGACGGCCGCCACTGTCACAGACCGTCCCCAAGACAGTGGAGAACTTCCGCGCATTAGCCACTGGAAAAAAGAAGGATGGCGAAGAACTCGGATTTGGCTACAAGGGCTCAAAATTCCACCGTGTTATCAAAGATTTCATGTGAGTCCAAGTTCAGTGGCTTGTCCCGTGTCTCACACGAGAATAGGATCCAAGGCGGGGACTTCAGTGAGTAAATCTATCATGTGCGATCGTAACGCCTGTTCAATAGGCCATTACAGCTCGCGGAGACGGCACTGGTGGCAAGGTTTGGTTGTCACCTATACTGTTTGCACGGACACTGATTGTGATTAGTCCATCTATGGTGACAGGTTTGCCGATGAGAACTTGTAGGTTGATTCTCATCATAATATTCCCCTGTCGTGACGTTGTTCGCTCCTATAGCAAGCTTCGTCATACTGCACCCGGCCTTCTCTCTATGGCAAACGCTGGCAAGGACACCAATGGTTAGTGTGCGAACATGAATAGAATCACTCGAGTTAACTTGTACTATGATTTCCAGGCTCTCAGTTTGTATGTTGAAGCGTAGACTATATGTGGCGTTTGAAAACTCATTTTTTCTAGTTCATCACCACTATTATCACGAGCTGGCTGGACGGAAAACACGTTGTTTTTGGAAAAGTGCTTGATGGCATGGACGTAGTACGCACAATCGGTGGGTTGATAGGTGACTGTTGTGGAAGATGCAAGGCTAACTTTTTGAACCAGAAAACGTATCAAAAGGCCCAAGCGACAAGCCACAAGTGGACGTCATTATTGCTGACTCTGGCGAGGTAATCAGTATTGTCCGTCCTTCAAGCATTGTTACTGACAATGGTTAAGTTACCTATTGACATGGTGAAGGATGAGAATGGAAATGAGGTACCTATCCGCGCCGAGCTCTAAACAGTGTGTCCACTTGTTAAATAAAATGAATAAATTTGTTGTTTGCCAAGCAGGATGTACTCATACCTACACCTGATACCGGCACTGCAAGCTCATCAGAGGTTCAAGCTACGCCCACAAGAGAGATGGCAGCCACTACTACCCATGAAATTCCTGTAGACTCCAGTCTAGAGGATATCGAACCAGGACATGACGCAGATGTTGGTCCACAGTACTCTGGAGTGTACAGTTTTACTCTTACAGGAGTATTCATCATTGCTGTTCTGGCCCTCTTCATACGCATCGGGGGTTATAGGTGGTTAAGAAGGGTGGTGGGTGCTGAAGGACGTGCCAAGCACCGCCGTCGTTACAGCCGAGTGGGGGATGATGAGGACGTTGAAAAGTAAAGCTTGTATGCGGGAACAGGAGTGAATAATGAACAGTTATAACTCAAATTTTGGGTATACAGCAAGGGTATCAAGCCAGAGTTACAGCATGTATCAGAAATACTCCTAAAATCACTGATAGAAAGCTCGGTAAATGGATAGCATGAGCGCCACTCGTATCTGGCCTGGTATGTTCTTGTGAGATCGTCAATTGTTTCGCATCAACGAAAAAAACGCACGGGATGCCATTTTGTTCAGAGTATGAAGGGCAGGCATTATTTGTACCGTCCTGCAAGTACCATCACATCAACGATTGATACCCTTCAAAAAGTATGGACACTGACCACCGGATTCGAAGGGCAACAGGCACCAGGCCCCAGTGCCGCGACGCTGCCAAACGCAGTAGAGTCACGTCTGCCGGCCCAGTTAGACACGCAGGACACAGATTCATATGCGACATTCCAAACTCCAAAGTCCTTGAGATGGATGTCAGTATGCGGTAGATAATGCTGACTATATGCAGTACTTTATATCCGTACAAAGTTTCGTTTGAGGGGAAGAAGTCAGCTGGGATGGCCTGAGAAGGGAAAGCCAGATCGAAATTGAGGAAAGCCCCCGCGCTGAACCAGGGAATGAACGCCGATCTACAACCACAAGGACCGGCAGACTCACGAGTTTGGTTTGGACGATGTGCCCCCGCACCAGCCGCCCTTTGCAAAAGGGCATAGGTCTGTTACTTTTACAACAACGGATTTTGTCACTGGAGGTTTGAAAGGAGGGTCGGCGACGACTGGGTTGAGCAGTGTCAACTTGAAGCATTTTCCACAGGCTGGGCCTGTTGATTGCGGTAAAAAATAAAAATGGAGCGGTTGGAGCGTTTGGGCCTACCATAGCTAGCGTTGCTGCCATATGCGAGTTGGGATAAGGCGGCTGTGGGATAGTGTGTGCTGCCTGGCACACAACCACAAGAGGCGATGTAGTCTCTTGGAAGGTCATAATGAGTGAGCGTTGCGAGACCGGCGGTTGGATAAGAAATCCATTGAGAGCTTGTCGGTCGGAGAAGCAGGAGAAAGGACAGGACGACGGCCAAGGCCATCATGTTCTGGCAAGCGACAATTGGCTGCAATGGCTCTGCTCTCGCCACCACCATCAACACATATGAAATACGCATATCCTGCCTCAAACGTACAATACGCCTTGAACGACCCACAGCTCGCCCTCCGCATCGCTCGCCACTCTCCCTGTCGCGTCTGTAACACCTGCTCCAGCTTGCACCCACCACCCAACGTCGACGTCGTTCTCGATTCCACTCGACAACTCCAATCCCATTCGTTGGGCCACCTGGGCCAGTATGGCTCAGACGACGAGGAAACACCTTTTGCATATCTAGCTACCTGTGCTTGTGGCCATAGCGTCACCCAGCACAGCGCAGACGAGGCAGCCATCGGGCGCTCAGAATTCTTGCGCAGGGGGAGAGTCGCAACTAGACTCGATGAGTTACTACAGGTCAGTAACATCCGATGTCCTCTGCGATAAGCACATTTCGGTGGCATCGGACAAGAACGCTATTATTGAGAGCAGAATAAGATAAATCTTTTACGTGCAGGTGCGCTAGCGTTCTTGTCTCGTGCTGTTACCCCTTATCTTTTGCTGCTTGTATGTTACTTTGTTCTGACGGATTATCCACCGCCGATTCTCAGGACGTGGGTAAACTTTTAGATTTTAATTATAGTGACGACGATATTGCCTCGCTGCGAAAGCAAATGCGAGGTCCCGTATCACTAGTCAGTCCGACAATTAATTCTTTTTGTTTGCCAGGTAAGCACCCTCTATCCAGTTTGCACCATCCCTCCAACAAAGCTATGCTTGGATAGATCAGGTCTCCAGAAATCCCTCGTCTCCCACTTCTTCTGAACTTAGTGACCTCCCACAGCGACCTGCGAAGAAACCACGGCTATCTTCCTCTTCCTTGAGTGATGCAGAAAACCATCAAGACCACCAACCTTCTGTCGGCGATGATGACGACACCGGAAATGGCGAGAACGCAGAAGAACCGTCGTCGTCTTTGCAACCTGGTCCAGACACAGGGCCCAGAGCACACCGCTCTGCTCGTTCTGGAAAGAAGCCAGCATCTGGACTGGCCAAGTCGAGGACAGCACATACTACATTGACTTCCCGCGCTTCGCATATAGGCAACGAAACCTCCAAGTTGCATACGAATGGAAAGGCAAATGGAACCATAAGCTCTCACCTTGACTCTAGAGTCAAAGTGGAGGATCAGATGGATGAAGGGCAACTAAAGCGCTTGGCAACCGGCGTGACGGTGGATTCGGCGACAAGTAGTGGAACCGCAGTCGTATGCTTTGAAAATATTCCCTCGTGAAATGAGTCTCTTGATTCAGACCTTGTTATAGCCTCCCGGGAAGCCAGAGAAAGCTGCAGCAATTGAGCTACGGAAAGGCGTTATTCAGATTGCGGCTGTGGAGAACGACAAGGAACCGCGTTCATTGGTTATTCTCACAGGGCTGAAGACGCTTTTCCAAAAACAACTACCCAAAATGCCTCGCGAGTATATTGCACGCCTGGTATACGACGGTAATTCCAAAGCACTTGCAATCATTAAAAGAGGTTACAAAGTCGTTGGTGGGATTTGCTATAGGCCATTCCCTCACCGAGGTTTTGCCGAGATTGTATTCTTTGCGACTAACTCTGTTGATCAGGAGAAGGTGAGTGTTCCTACCAGTCATTTAATGGCCACTGTTATTTACACCGGCCTTACCAGGGGTATGGTGGAATGTTGATGGATCACTTCAAGGCACATATCCGTAACACATACCCTACGATGATGCACTTCCTCACTTATGCCGACAATTACGCCGTTGGTTACTTCGAGAAACAAGGGTTCTCAAAAGATATCACGCTAGACCGCTCTGTCTGGGCCGGATATATCAAAGATTATGAAGGTGGTACGATCATGCAATGTGCCTTGCTGAAGAAAGTGAATTACTTGGACAAACCAAGAATTCTGACTGTACAACAAGAAGCAGTCATGGCAAAGATCAGAGCAATGAGCAAGTCACACGTTATCCATCGGGGTTTGACCACATGGAATTTGAAAGATGATGGAGGCATAGAACCAATGGATCCCAAATATATACCTGGTTTAAGTACGGCTATACTTATCTTCCCTACCTTTTGTTCATATGACCATCGATAGGAGAAAGTGGCTGGATGCCTTCAATGCAAGCAAAGTACGTTGGGCCCAATCTTACAGGTTTCATCCTGGCTCAAAGTACTGCAGCGTCGTTCGGCCAACGCCTCGAAGTGCCGACCATTATTTCATGGAGCGCCTTCTCAAAGATCTTCGAGCTCACCCGCAAGCTTGGCCATTTCTCAGTCCAGTCAACGCCGAGGATGTCCCCGACTACTACGATGTCATAAAAATTGGAATGGGTATGTCATTTGGCGTTACGGTCAACCAGAGCGAATCATGTGTATGTTGTATGTATCTTAGACTTCAGCACTATGGAACACAAGCTCGAGACCAAACAGTATTCAACGTTGGACGAGTTCACCAATGATGCGCAGTTGGTGTTCGATAACTGTAGGTTATACAATCCAGACGGCTCCATATATGCACGGAATGCTACAAAGCTGGAAAAGTACTTCAAGGACTTGCTATCTGATAGACTAAAAAGGGAAGATTAGAGGGACAGGTGCATGTATTCGAATTGGTAATGTGTTCAATTATATACGGCACGCTCTGCTAATCATCGACACTGAACATGCCTGCACACGTCCACGATAATCCCAATAGTTATCTCACCCCCAGTTCCGCTCGAATTCAAGATAATGATATCACTGTCATAACGTACCTATTCTGCGCATATATCCCCATACGAGTAATCACCACGACTGTCGTTAAAGATCAAGGGTTCTCCGTCAAGAACTCTAGCACGACAATACGACGTAATGTAGGGCAGGGCATCATGTAATAATTTCCAAGTCAACAAGACCTGTAACACTTGGTGTATCAATGACATTTGATTCGTATTTTTTTTCTCGTAGACTACACGGTACAGAGCAGAATCCAAAATCTCGGTGATATACTGATTAGAGTACTTGGGGCGGAACGCACTTGAATCAGCGTTGACCATCTGAAGACGTAGACCCGTTAGTTTTGTTGATACGTACATGAGGGGACACCCACAAGCTTTCGTCTCGTATTTGCCTGATTTTCAGACGTGAAATTTCAGTCGTGGTAACGACACGAAGCGGGATCACTCACCCAATCCAACAATAACGTTCTGAGGATCTTGCGGCTTTCCGTTCATATAATTTTCCAAGATACCCTTGACACCAGCGGCATAGCGTGCTTGGGCATCAAGAGTGGTGCCCGAGTAGTGCGGCACCATACCGTTCCCACCGCCTAGCGGATTTTTCATGGTGCGCCAGACGTGGTCCTTGGGCGCCGGTTGGACGTTCCAGACGTCACCTTTACATAGCCTTCATATCGAGATAGCCTGGAGCAACTGATATTTGTGGCATACCTGCGTATCCGGAGAGTTGACCGCTCGCAAGGGCTGCAGCGACGGCGTCCTTGTCACAGATAGCGCCACGGGCAGGTTCACAAGCCATGCTCCCTTCTTAAAGTGTTTGAGAAGTTTGGCATTGACAAGACCTCGAGTACCCTCATGGAGAGGGCAGTTAACAGTGACCACATCACACTATGTAACAGATATCAAAACAATGCTCACAGCTACTTCGTATTTTTTTTTACCTGGGAAACAAACTCTTGAAGGTCTTGGACCCTCCGCGCGTTCACCACCTTGGCCGCAGCTGGAATTGCATCAGTAATCTCACATATCCTGACTGACATCCGGTACCACCTTCGGGAAGCGGTGCATAATCATAATAAAGCAACTCCTTGCAATCGAATGGAACCAGGCGTCGCAGAACGCGATAACCAATTCTACCAGCGCCAATGGTGCCCACAACCTTACCCTCCAAGTCGAATGCGTTTCTTGCAATGTCAGATACTTGCCAATCTCCACGTTCTACCATCTACAAACCGTCAAGGACAACATGCAAGTCACCTTCAAAAAGACAGTACCTCGTGTGCAGGAACGAAGTTTCGGACGAGCAGAAGAATGCTCATCATAACATGTTCAGCAACTGATACAACATTGGAGCCAGAGACCTGATCGGGATTGAGCCATTGTACTCGAACCACTGTCTGACATACCTCTAATACTTGGATCTTGTTAACTACGGCGGCGTTGAGGTCAATATGGTCGGAACCAACACCAGCAGTGATGCATAGTTTCAAGTTTTTCGCCTATTAAATGGTGATTATTGATGTCTATAAGTCCGACTTGACTGGACCAAATACCTTTTCAATAAGTTCACGAGTCAAGTATCTTGGTATTCAGGTATATCCATGAAAAGTTCCTGACTAAATAAGATCGAGAGGCACTCACCCTGGATGGAAGGGAGTTGTAATCAACACCTCAGCCTATCGGAACGAGATCTATGAATGAAAAGTGAATCAAATTGTGCAAATCCTTACATCGACAAGGTGCTTTTGGAAGTCGCTGTCTGGCCCTTCCTTGCTGCTCGAGACCTTTGGTGCCGAACTCGGCGTTCAACTTGATCGAACAAACAAAAGAAAACAGATTCCCTTACTGCATTCACGCAAAAGTCAGCTATTGCCCCATGCAAAGGCGAGACTCGGCATACCGATGAGTTCATGTCCCAAAGATTGCAACCAGGAAGCGATACCAAGCTGTGATAACAACATGAGTCTTCAAGCTGCTGGAAAATAATAATTCATACCTGATTTTCAACTGTACCAAGAAGACGTGGTTCTTCTTGAGCTGCCTTGTGACCGCCGTAGAGGATAGCTAGAACCTTGATATTGAAATAAGGCACGGTTACAATTGAATAACGGTTAATCTGGCACCTTCATGTTATTCCTGAGAGAACAAGCTGAGGAATGACGGAGATTCAACTGTGTAATGAACTGCCTTTATAGACACTTGCTAAAGAAGAGTTCACAGGAGGTGGCGAGAAACATCAGATGATTAAGAAGTCACCGGTCACCATTCCTGGCTGAATTATTCCTGTTGTGAGACACATTCCCTGGGTCATGAGCACTGCTAGTTGGATAACTTCGGTATGGCCATCGTCACGTGTCATTCGTTGTCGAATGCCGGTGGAGTGGACTTGCACCAATGGCAGTCTAACATGCTACAGCTGTTTGTCGACTCTTCCCTCTGTAGCACAACCCACTTGCTCTTGGAATAATAAACGAGTATTCATATCAAGGTAGCGTTCTTGCCAATACAGGATTCACCACGTGGGAGTCTGGAAGCACGGCAGGCCAACCAGCTTTTCGCCCTTTTTTTGCTAAAGAGAAGCCGGTGTGAGAGCCGTTGAGCATCGGATCTAGAGGTATGGTCAGGGGCTTCTGTCCAGAGCGACTTGCCTGGGTACGAATTACTCTCAAGTGGGGTAGAGACGCAGTCAATGTTAAACCGTACTTGATACAGTCACAAGAGGGTCATCATGTGTTTGGAATTGACACGTGGATAGCACAAATAGCTTTGCCTACTCCAAGTACCTGAAAAACAATCGGTACTCCAATCCGCAGAATTCCAGGTTCCATTGCTTACTATGCGTGATAAAATGATTATATTGCCACATCCAGCTCGTCTCTGGTTAGAGAATACATCTCGTAAGGATTTTCCTCGCTATTTTCTGAGACAGCTTTCGGACTCTCCTCGTGTGCCTTCTTGATGACTTCCCACTCGACGCGAATGAATACCCACATCCACCTTCGTACTATCTCTGCAACTTCAACAAAGAAAATGGCGTAACTTCCGTCTGTCTTCAAATGAAGGTGGCTCGATAGTTTGATAGACCAAGTCATCCGCAAAACGAAGTTTACAAACACGAGGAGAGGGTATATCACTGCCGGATACAACAATATGGGACGTAACTGCCAAAAATAAGTTTCCTGATGCCTGTGTGTGACCACGCCGTGTGGTGCAAGATCTACATCTTTCGAGTCTTGGGAGCGTCGCCTCGTCAAGAGAGGAGTGCCAAAATTTCGATGAGGTAAGATGAGTGGACGGAGTGGTGCCGGCCTAGCGGATGATTCCCGATCTTGGATCTTAAACAGGTTGAGTCCCCAATCATATGTGACATCCCACCAGAATGAGTAGAGAGAATTAATGACCGCAGACAGCAACCTAAGATTACCATCACAGGGAGAACCAGAACGTGGCAGAAATGGGCTTACCAGAATCTGAAGAGCCTATGTTCTCCATGCCATGCATGATTTAAGACCTGTTCACCCTTCTCGCTGGCGAGATCAAGTAGAACGACGCGTTGTGCGGCAGATAGATAGATAACAGGAAAAGACGTCGCATATTTGAGTGCGTTGAACAGAGGCCGACGACTCTTGTTAGAAGGTAGGGAGTATTCAATGATGCACTGCCGAAGACGAATAAAATACGGTAAACTGATCAATTGAGTCACATAGTTTGATCATTAAACTAATTGGATTCACCTCATAACGGTCGGCAGAATCCACCGCTTCCAGCCAGATCCAGGCGGTGGAGTCATAATGCTGTTTCCTGGCAGCAGCATGCAAAAGGACAACCAGAAATCGCTCAAGACTTTGGCAAAGGATGTGAAAATGTCTGCGAATATGATATCCGCAAAGTAGACAGGGGCAGTCATTGGAGAGAACAAGCAACGCCACATAGTACTGAATACAGGGATGAGCGCAGAACACTTGCCGACAGCTGATGTACCGACCGAAGTAGTTTGTCCCGTTCCCGCTTAAACAAGAGAGGAAATGGACAGATTAGCACGATGAGGATAACGAGTATAGCAACGGCAGCAATGTAGCCAAATGCGTCGGCAATTTTTGGATTGCCACCAGTGGCCGATACATATATGAGCCAAGTCGCGAGAAACCAAATGAAGTAAACGAAGGAGATAGAATAAAAGATTTTTTGTGGAGTGGTCTTGTGCTGTCCGTGACCGTTCCAGCGATGGGCTGGTAGCGGATTCAATGCCTTGAGAGGATAGCCATCTATCCGAAGATCCATTGCTGAGACGACGTCAATATTGAAACAGAGAAGACCATGGATATTAGTCGCCCATGCTAAAATCCCGAGACCTACGAGGGCCACGACGCGGAAAGGCAATGGAAACGAGGCGCTGATGAGGATTTCTGTGTTATCAACATCAGCGTTGCTCATTCTATTAGGCGCAAGTGCAGTAGATGAAAAGAGTAAGGATGTAGCTCAAAGCATTAGTGAAAGCATCCAAGTCGCTGCAATATAGCCACGAACTGTGACTTGTCCACGTGATGGCTCACACCATGTCTAACCACGTGACATTCACCTGTCTTCAGCTAATTATGGCGGACAAGGCAGGAGCATATAACTCAACGGCAGCTGACACTGATTTTAGGAAAAAATGGGACAAGGAGGAGTATGCTGAAAGGGCGAAGAAGAAGGATCAGGAGGAGAGGGAGCGTATGCAAGAGAATGAGGAACGGATGAGACAAGGCATGACCACTTTGCGTATCATTTTCACCTTTGCTTAAAAAGACTTCTGCAGGCAAGCGACCAAGGAGGAGTAAAAAGGATGACTTGCCTAAACCAACGGAGCTCATGCAGCAGCGAGAAGCGCCTCTGGAGCTGGACAAGAATCTCAATAAGACCATAGTGGTACAGAATCCAGGCGGTAGGGGACCTGGACAACCCGGCTTTTTCTGCGAGACTTGCAATCGTAACTATAGAGATACAACCGGGTACTTGGACCACATAAACAGTAGAGCTCGTACGTTGACACTGCTTTCCTTTCCTCTGAACACTTCCAACTGTTCAACTCCCAACAGATCTTCGTGCCATTGGCCAGACGACCAAAATTGAAAGGTCTACAGTCGAGCAAGTGAGAACGCGGATAGCGTATCTCCGAGAGAAGACAAGAGCGGCATCCGCTGCCAAGGCCTATGATTTTGACCAGCGGCTGGCTGAAGTGAAGGCCAAGGAGAAAGCCATCCGCGACCAGAAGAAGGCAGAAAGGAAGGCAGAGAAAGAAAGATCACGCCTGGAACTAATTCGGGATGAGGACGACGAAATGGCCAAGCTCATGGGCTTTGGAGGCTTTGTCTCAACAAAGAGATAGCCTCGATCGATTAACGACTGCAAGTCGACCAACTTTCATTGAATACTGAACGCTTGTATTGTACTGCAAACCTTCACGTCCCTTGACAATCCTCTATGATCTCACCAAATATAATAGGAATTTGACATCTGCGACCTCCTGCTCTTCTTCAATCAAAGTCTCTCCACCGTTCCTTTCCTTCACATCCCGCGGAAAACTTCCAACCTTTCGTCTTATCACTTCAGAATGTTCAGTGATGGCAGCAATCAGCTCTACTCCAGTCCCATCTTCAAAGCCATGATAAACGTCAACATCATCCGTGGCTTGTAGACCCGCCTTCTTGCGGAGCTTCTGCACTCGATTTGTAAGTTCCCGTGCTAACCATTCCCCTTGCAACTCTGGATGAACTTGAATATCAAGCCTGACAACCACATCGTTATCGGTATGTGTCGCATAGTTGTCTTCAGCGCCTGGTGGTAGTTCGAGGTACCGTTGTACAGTGAGATCGCCAGTGATCAACTCTATTCCATGGACAATCATCTTGCCCGTGCTCACATATCTCTTCACATCGTCACTCGGAATGTTTGGTAGTGCATTCTTGACTCGACCCAAATCTTTGCGTAATTTTCGTCCAAGCACAGCCCAGTCTGCCGCAGCTCGATAGCGAACTCCAGATAACATCTCGTCAGACGTGAATAGTACGTCTCGCACATTCAGCTCAGACTCGATGTAACGTTGTAGTGATGTCACATCTGCGATATACTGTGGATCAGGATGGAAAACGAGTAGCTCCTTCAACGGAACCTTTATGTCACATATGGAACACTCAATATAATCCCATCAAATACTGTTCCCAAACTCACTTTCAACGATAGATTGTTTCGCTCGCGGATATTTCTTGTCAGCTCGATCACTGCCTGCATGCGTTTTACCTTGCGTTCTATCTCGATATCGAAATAGACGTCTTTCGCTTGAGGGAAGCTCAAGAAGTGTACTGAACGGTTGTCTCCCGCTGCAGCATCCCCTGGAATAAATCTGCGTAACGTTTGGTATATGTTCTCGGTGATGAAAGGGGTATAGGAAGACTGGAAGTATCCATTAAGACCCTTTTCTAGCAAGTTATCCTCCTACTTACCATTGTTCGGCAGAGGGTGAATAAGGTCTCGAAAAGCGTGTTGAGAGCCGACACCGTGTCTTCTACACCATCTTCTCCCTTTAGTCGTTTACGATTAAACCGGATATACCAATTCGTAAGTTCGTCTACGAGATCTAGAAGACGAGGAATGACAGTATATAGTCTATACGCCGCCATTTCTTCCCGAACAAGCTTGATTAATGACTGACACCGAGCTAAAATCCAGCGATCCATGACGTTAGTTGGCAGAGGGGCATCTTTGTTGTACTGGAAATCGACTCCAGTCACCTTCTTGAGCAGTGCTACATGCCCAACGAAGAAGCGGAAGGAATTGAGCCAAGGGAGCAAGACACGGGAAATAACTTCGCGGACACCTTCCTCTCGGAATCGTAGATTGTCGCCGCGTACAATGGGTGAGTTCACGAGGAACATCCTTCAACAATTGAAATGCTCAGGACTCATTTACTATCACCATCACAGTCACTCTACCTCGTAGCGTCGGCACCGTATTTGTCAATGATTAAATTGGGGTCAGGATAATTCTTTAAGCTCTTGCTCATCTTTTTGCCATCCCTGTCATGGCACACTTTCACAACTGTCTGGCGAAAGGCGAAAATGACACTTACGCGGCAAGCACAAGGCCAGTCACAATCAAGTTTTTCCAAGGTGCCTTTCCGAAAAGATGTGTCGACAGGACGAGAAGCGTATAGAACCAACCCCTCGTCTGATCTATACCTTCTGATACGAAATCAGCGGGATGGGTACGCTCAAATAGCTCCTTGTTTTCGAACGGATAATGCAGCTGCGCATACGGCATACTGACCAGAGTTAACATTGCGACAATGACTAAATAGTCTCAATCGTACCTTCCCGACTCGAACCAACAGTCGAAGACCTCCTCCACGCGTTTCAATTGACCTTTTCCTCTTTGAGAAGGTATGGTAATATGATCAATCTTGTCTCGGTGGATATTCGTTACACCAGTGACACCCGAGAGCCTTTCCAGCTCTTCGACAGAACCAACGCATACAATCTGATTTACGTGTCATTCGCACTATAAAATGAATGAAAAACAGGGAAACTCACTTCCTCCATATCATCGCTGGCCCATAAAGGGATTGGTGTACCCCAATAACGGTTGCGGGAAATATTCCAGTCCCGAGCGTTTGCTAACCAATTGCCAAACCTATTATCGCCGACGTTCTGCGGTACCCTGTATGAAATTTACTAATGAGGTGCTATGTGTCAGTGAAATGGAACAAACCAGCGTGTTTCCTCGTTATTCGTAACCAACTGATCCACAATGGGAGAAACTTTCACAAACCAAGCAGGAATGGCACGATAAATGAGGGGTGTGCCAGATCTGTCCTTGATTTCAGATCCTGTTTGTAACACGAAAATCGGCCATACCTCCAGCAGAATGGGTAACTGTGATTGACGGTCGATTGAACGACCAGACGACCCTTTGCTTTCAAGATTTTCTGGATTGGCCCGTCTGCAGCCTAACCTTATTAACAAAAAGTGTAAATGTCATGGTATTGGAAACAAACGACACCTTCACATGTAGGCCAGAAAAATCAGGAACTTCCTTGGTAAATTGGCCTGCGTCATTTATAGGGCAAGGAGGCATTTCATCCGGACGTAGGATGGCGTTTGCAATGGCAATTCGATGATCATCTTCGCCAAAAGCGGGCGCTTGGTGCACAATTCCTGTGCCATCTGCATCCGTTACGTAGGTGTCGACGACGACTCTGAAAGCCTTGTCTTCAAACTACGGGGAGATAAGTCAGACCTGTTCGGAAAAGGGTCTCAAAATATATACTCGTTCTGTGAAGTACTCAAACAACGGGACATAACGCCACCCTTTCATATCACTTCCTTGGAACTGTCCAAGCTTCTTATACTTCGCTTTCTTCGGATCCTTGTACAGCGTTTTCAACAATTCTTCGTGAAGGATGAAATTCTGATCCCGCTCTGTGTCATGGATTTTGATATAAACGAAGTCTGGGTGAACGCATAGAGCCAGATTTGAAGGAAGCGTCCACGGAGTTGTAGTCCATGCAAGAAGGCTGGTGGTGGGGTCATCCACCAAGGGGAAAGATACAGTGACTGAGTGGCTACTCGTTAGTGGGAGCGGACGATATTTCGAGTTTTATTATCCTCACCAGCAGGGTCATTGACGTCCTTGTATGCCTGCCCAGCTTCAAAGTTGGACAGTGGTGTTGTACATCCTGTAGAGTATGGCATGACTCGTAAACCTCTGTAGACCATCCCCTTCCTGTACAACTCGCTAAACGCCCACCAGACAGACTCCATGAATGAAAGATTCAGCGTCTTGTAGTCGTTATCGAAATCTATCCAACGACCCATACGCTCCACAGTCTTTCGCCATTCTGAAGCATACCTCATTACTATGCTGCGGCACTCGGCGTTATATTTATCAATGCCCATAGCTAACACGTCTTCTTTGCCTGTGATACCCAACTTCTTGTCGATTTCATGTTCTACTGGGAGACCGTGTGTGTCCCAACCAAAGCGTCGTGTGACACGATATCCACTGACATGGGCATGTCGAGTCACAATGTCCTAGGAAATATAGGTAGGTTTTTTTCTAAACATACATTCTACTCAAAAATGTTACCTTGATGGTGCCAGCCAGTAGATGGCCATAATGGGGGAGACCTGTGGCAAAAGGTGGACCGTCATAGAAGGAATATTCAGGCCGCCCTTCTGATAGTTTGAGACTAGTCTGGAATGCATCTATCTCTCTCCAGAAAGCGATGACTTTTTCCTCCTCCTTCGGAAAATCGAATGGAGCAGTGACTTGACGGTATCAATGCAAGGGTTTGAGGATAGAGGTTATGAAGTGGTGTGTACTCACTGTCGTGTGGTTGGAACGACATGGTGTTTAGCGATAGAGGAGAGAATGCGCGAAAACCGAGTCAGATAATCTCTTGATCAACTATTACGGCCTTTGCCGAACTCGGCGTATGACTCTCCCACTCAGGGATATTACCCATACTACGCTAGCGTGAAAGGCGTTGTTTGATACAAACCCGTTCCAATATCATAGAGCCAGTGCATCGTATTATCTTTATCTACAGTTCACAGGATTCCAGCTTACTGCACCTTCCTCTCCTTTGTCAAGATCGTCCAGATTTACCATATCTTCATCCGTCAATATAAAATCAAACACTTGTGCGTTGGAATGTATTCGTCGAGGTGTGGCACTTTTGGGTAGAGGAACGAAGCTGGAAGACATGAGTGGTGGCTCTCACTTGGTAGTCGGTTGGCTCACCCTTTCTGGAGCGACCATCGAATAAGGATATGAGCGGGATCACGGTCGTACTAGAAAGAAAAATCAGTTACGTGCAAAAATACGTGTGGGTGATGAACACCTTGGCCGCTAGACGAGTTATGGTGGGATGACTCATGTTGCCTCTGATAAGAGGGCAATAGGCTTCAATGACGATATCATTCTTGCGGCAATAATCTACTATTGGTCTTTGTTGACAGAAAGGATGCAGCTCCACGCATTTGAGCACAGCAGTACGAACATGACTGGATCCAGAAATACCTCAATTTGATTGACGGCGGGCATTTCAAAACCGGAATTCCTTATTTCTTCAAGGTGGTGGATGCCGCTATTTATTGTTCTTCGTCGTGAATAGTCATGCAACGATTTGAAATTGCAGGCGCACTAATTCGAAACGCCTACGGTTCTAATCTTTCCGGCTTCCTTGCCCGCCAAAAGGGCTTTATAGGTAGCTAGTCGCTTTTCAGAGCCGGACAATGGATCGTGAATCAGAAATAGATCAATATAATCTGAAGGAGGTCATGCGAACCGGCATGCGATGCAACGGCGGGGACGTACCAAACTTGAATCTGGCAAGAGATTCATCGATACCTTTGAGGGTCGATTCATACCCATGAAACTTGGATACGCATTTGGTTGCTGAGATGGGTGAACCGTTAAGCTGTAGCTATGTTGGTACCATGTTGAATTATATACTTATGAAGAGGTCCTGCCTCTGTAGGCCAGATTCTCGAACAGCCTCTCCGACGTGCGCTTCATTGCGATATACTTGTGCCGAGTCAACATGCCTTGGGATATATCAGATATTAGTTATAAAGATGGGATCATTGTCTGGGATAACCTGTATCCTGCGTTGAACGCTTCGAGGCAAGACTGCTTTGTTGTGTAATTCTGATATACCCCAAAGCCCAATATTGGCATGCAATAACCTAGAAGATGTACAGTTGTCCATTGTCGACGGGGAACAGGAGATTACCTGAACTGAGGCGGATGGTTGCCTTACTACTAGCCATACTAGATTACCGGATTTGGCTGTGGCGAAGCAATCGTCCTCTCCATATCACGTGAAACGGAGCTCAGGCCATGTCGCTCTACAACTACCTCGACTCTCCAAACTCAAATCTCGTACGTGCACCGGCTGCTTGAAAGCATTTCATCAAATTTGTTGATTCATCGCTTACAGATCTGTTGCATTTGTCGGTGGGTCCCGCAACTCGCACTATGGCGGCGTCTTATACATCCAATGCAGAAACCCTTTCGTTGACCCGGCGACTACAACCACATGTTCTCATACTTTCTGCTATGAGTGTATCATCAACGCCATTTCCCATGCACCTCAGTGTCCCATTGACCGATCACCGCTTACAACTAATGATCTCGGGCCAGCGGATCCAATAATCTGTTCTGTGAGTTCACCGTTCTTTGATTGAACCATTGGTGAATTCTGGCACCAGCTTGTCGATGAGCTTACTGTGGAATGCATGCACCGGGAAGAAGGCTGTTTACATACTTGCCAACGGCAACTGCTGCCTGCACATTTGCGTGATGAATGCTTGTATGGCGAAGTACAGTGTCAGGAAGCGGAATGCTCCCAAAGGATGATGCGGAAATCGCTCGATGCCCACACAAGGAATAGACATGGACACAGTATCAGTC
This sequence comes from Amanita inopinata Kibby_2008, assembly GCA_001691775.3. Lineage (NCBI taxonomy): Eukaryota > Fungi > Basidiomycota > Agaricomycetes > Agaricales > Amanitaceae > Amanita > Amanita inopinata. The sequence goes on along the minus strand of JNHW02000025.1, from coordinate 98,781 downwards.
CAGAAACATTCAGCATTAAAAGCGACAATGACAGTGAAGCAAACCCAGTAAGCTTCGCATTCATCACTTTGAATTCGCTGACGCCACTCAACAATGTCAGTCTGATACTGTGAGCCATTGCACACATTCCAAGAACGGCTGCCCTTTTAGCACCCAGGATCAGATGACGCTGTATGAGCACATAAGATCGTGTGCTTATGAAGGCGTAAAGGAATTTTTTGCCTTATCGTCGGCACGCCATGCATCTCTGGTTGATCAAAACCTGATTTTGCGACACCGCATCAGTGCTCTTGAAACGTCCGTTCAAATTCTTCGCCGCGAAATGGAGACCGTTCGTCGTGCATTGGGTCCATGGTTCCGGTCAGAAGCAGGCACGGTCCGCACAGGGCGTCGCGGTCTGCATGTTCCATCCATGTCTTTAGAGTCATCGGTCCCAGCCTATGCAGCCGGTATATTGAATCCCTTGGAAACTGAGAACATGAGTCAAAGAGAGTCCACTCCTACAACTAGTAATGGAGAGGCCTTGACCATCTCAGATACTTTTCGGCAAGTGTCAGGAAGCTTTTCAACTACAGGAAACATAAGAGATGTATCATCTGCCATAAACGCTTTTACGCCCTACTTTCCAACGTTTGATGGCGACAATGTAGAAACCGGTGGTTCGCGATTAGGCGACGCTCTTGCTAGAGGGCATTCCCGTGTCACACCATCATCATCAGTTCTGGGATCTGCAGGTCCATTATACCACGAAACTTACATTCCTCTAGGCTTCAGTTTAGGGGTGCCCCCTCTACGCGTTCCGGGACCACCGCCACACCTAGCAGCGCAAACCTCCACGTCTACTAGGCCGTTGCAGGCTGCGGGAAATGTCATAGCAAACCTTCATTTGTCATCTATGGTGGCGCCTCTTGATCTTGGAACGACTCTCGAAGGGACGTTATCGGGACTGCGTGAGAGTATGATGGCATTAGCAGCTGGCGTGGATTCTTTGGGCCGTCGAAGTGAAATTGCACTGACGAATGAGTCTCTGAGATTCGGAGAGGAGATCATGTCACTTCGTGCGAGCGTCAACGGTTTACGAATGCAGGTGCTGTATATTGTAAATTCATTGTCCGAATTGAGTCATTGATTATTGTTTTCAGGTGCATACAATGATGATGGAAAGAAATGCACAGGTGACTGGACGTCCACCCGTGAGCATGATGGGTGAAGACAGTTTCAGTGGGATTATGGCACCGAGACTTTTTCATCCACCATCTGGATTGCAAGGACAGGGATCGATATCAACGACTAAGCTGTAAAATGTTTCTACATCTCCAAATAAATTATAATTATCTGCACAGTATGGGCGGGTATCTGTGTCATGATCAGAGACTGGTCTTTTGCATCTCTGCCCAACCACCGTCAAGGCGGTCAAGTAAGGTTTGCACTTCTCGAACAGCTGCTTTACGTTCGCGGCGCGCATGTTCCCAATCGCCGTCTGTCGTGATCCCGTCAAGGCGAATGAGGGATTGTAGGAGGAGCTCGCCTAAGCGGATATGTTCCTTTTCTTGAGCTTGACGGTTACTTGGCTCCAAGACCGGTGGTGTCTGATGCTCCAACTGGTGTGGAAATGATGAAGTGTCTTGTTGAGAAAGTGATGGCAACGTCATCACGGGATATTGAGAAGGCGGCTTTGCACCAAGGGTTGTCCGATTTGTATCCGAATAGTATAATTGGGGCTCAGGTAATACATTTGGGTACTCGAAATCGTGCGTCGGAGGCCGCTCTTGCGGCGGTTGGCTTTCCTTGTAGAGTCCATGACTTTCCAGGAATGCCTCGACGCCTGGCATGAGATCGGTGCGGACTCTGGCAAGTTCGGCATGAATGAGAGTGATGATTGATTGCTCCGTTCTAGGAGCAGATGGCTGAGTTTTGTGTGACAGTTGGGCGGAGAAGGATCGGTTTTGAGGCTCAGCAAGGGGAGTGAGTGCGATGAGGGTTACACTGGAGTTGGGCCGGAGATGATAGGCAGAGACTGAGGGACATGAGAAGAGCAGAACGTCGGAGAGTAAGGATGCTCACTTGGGGCGTTATCGTCTTTCATGACGGCGCCGGAATGTATGAGCTTGAATGCATCTGGAGCCAGGTGAGTCTGTTGGGCGATGAGATGGCGGAGGTGGATAAGCGTCGTTGTCGGTGGGGGTAAATCTAGGTAGAACCTTGGAGAGAGATTCAGAGGGGAGCTGGACTGTGCGATGAGGCGAGCACGTACCTTTCGCGGTTCCACTTGATGGTGAGCATTCTTGAGAGAAAAGAGGAAGGAGAGTCTGGTATTTCCTGTTCTCCTCCACACCATGACCACCGAATCCGAATCCTCCCCCCTTCCCCTCGTCCGCCAACAGGCCTCACAACCTCAGCCTCAGCGTCAAGCACGTCCTCTAGCAAATCTTCTCGTAAATCGTACCTCTTCTACGCCAATCCCACCGTCTCTACAAGCTAAGATACTCGCTGTATGCTTCTCCTCCGACTCGCTACCCCATCTTCCCACTCACCCAATGTCCATAGTATGCAACCAAGGCACAGGCTGCTTCCAATGTAGATGACGCTGCGGCTGCCTTACAGCGCGCCACTCTCAGCTGCAATCCGGCTCATGAAACCATCCGACATCATTCACTTGCCCAAAGCCCTGTCCATCCCCAAATTCCATCTGAGCCTGTCCTACCCCCACCACCAATCTCGGGCTCATCTCTTTCCCAACAATTTCCACACAGGCCACCCCCTCTCCGCACACCCGCTGGTATAGCCTCTCGAAGACCGAAGCCCAATCTTTCTATTAGAGATATTGAATCCGCCAGTCCTGCGGGTCCCGGTGCTATGGGAGGTGTTGCAGGAGCTGGGTTAGGTGCAGGACGGCCGTCCTTTGCACTTGGCCCACCAAAGCGACCACCTGCCAATAGCAACTTTTCCTCACCTTTTTCAAACTTTTCCAAGATTGTGTTAGTCCCCCCTAGTCTACGCAGTAGGATTCACATCTCAATGATCAATTTTAGTGATCCATCTGGTGCTCTCAACTTCAATGGCAAGGCCGTGCTTCATGCATCAGGGGTCAACTTTTCAAGCGGCGCATCCTTTGCCATCAACATGGAACAGCTGCAACTTGATGAAGAATTGGGCAAGGGTAATTATGGTACCGTCAAGAAAGTTTTGCACAAGCCTACAAATGTCGCAATGGCTATGAAGGTTAGCTGCGGCTTTCTGCCTGGCCGCATTCATTTATAACCGACCTTTTTCCGCTAGGAAATCCGTTTGGAACTAGACGAAGCCAAGTTAAATGCAATAATTATGGAACTAGATATTCTTCACCGCGCAGTTGCTCCCGAAATTGTCGAGTTTTACGGTGCCTTCTTCATCGAATCATGCGTCTATTATTGTATGGAGTATATGGATGCAGGATCGCTGGACAAGCTCCAGGGTGCCGGCGTTCCTGAAGATGTATTGGGTAGAATCGCTGGAAGCATGGTTCGTGGGCTGAAGTTTCTGAAAGACGAATTGCAAATAATACATAGAGGTGAATATCTCTCTCATTCTTCATGGCCCCGGCTGACACCTCCCCAGACGTCAAGCCGACGAATGTGCTTGTGAATAGGAAGGGCGAGATTAAACTGTGTGACTTTGGCGTATCTGGTCAGCTGGAAAAGTCTCTGGCGAAAACGAACATAGGCTGTCAAAGCTATATGGCTGTGAGTGCTGCGCTTTCTCTTTTGTTGTTTATTCACCCTGACATACTAATCTCAAGCCCGAGCGTATCAAAGGCGAATCTCAGAACACTCTGGGAACATACACGGTCTCATCTGATGTTTGGTCACTGGGCCTTTCAATGATAGAGATAGGCCTAGGCAAATACCCATACCCGCCTGAGACCTACTCGAACATATTTGCACAACTGACTGCCATTGTTCACGGAGATCCACCGGAGTTGCCTGCGGATGCCTTCAGTCAAGAGGCGCGAGACTGGGTGGCGAGTTGTTTGGTCAAAGATCCGGAAGGCAGAGCGACTTACAAAGAGTTGCTGGTAAGTACATACACCATTTTGAGAGCCAGAATCTGTTGACATCGGCGTAGGAGATGCCATTTCTGGTGGCTGACAGTCAAAGGGAGGTAGATATGGTTGGTTGGGTCGACGGGGCATTGACATACGAGGTCAAAGCGCAAGCCGAGTCTGCAACGCAAAAACCTCGAGCATAATTCCTGGTCACAAGTTTCGAGCATTTCTTTCACTCGCCCTTGCTTTCAAGCGTTGTCAAATATGGTCCATGTTTATGACGTAAGGTTCTATGGCGTCGCGCTGTCAGTCCATTAGGAAAGGTCTGGGAAAAATTTGCTTCCAGTCCCAGCATTCCTCGAACAAGTCACGGCTTTCTCTACCCAAGCCTTGACTGCCTCCATATTTTGGATCATCCCACTGGTGTCGCCCTGTGTCGGAAGCTTATGCTCAGGCTGAGGTTGCCGTGTCTACAGATTCTCATGCAATCTAACCTAGGAAGCAATACCGACACGTTGTTCGAGAACACGCTATAGACGCTAATTAGTCCTCGCTCCTCGCCTCGTTGAGGCGGCATTTCGTAGGACTTGCGTAATTTCTTGAATTGGGGCCAAAACAATTTGGGTGCCATAAATTTTGTGAAGCATATGAATGGAACATAGATACTTACAAGTTAGTCAGTAGATCGGGGGGACATGGTACGCTCTGTATGACATGAATATTTTAATAATGGGGCCGTCTTCATTTGCCAATGCCAAGTGCATACAACAGTTGGTGACCACCAGTTGAAGTGTCGTGCCTTCCGGATGTCGTCCTGTATGCTCGAATGGAACCTAACAACTATACGTATGCTGCCGCCCGCGAAAGCTAATTAGCATTTGTACGCGCATGTGATATAACTAGCACAGAGTACATGAGATTGAGTGAATGACGAGATAATTATTGAAAGCTTGGAAACATCAAGTCAAAATCGAACGAATGCTACACAAAATACTGACAGACGGAGTCTGAAGTATAGTACAAGAAAAGGCAAGCAGAACAAATGTCATGATGAGGGGTGCGATTGTAGTGCAGATCGGGACAATGTTCGTTTTGTGAGTTCTTCCTGGCGCTGCCATATCAATTCTCCCCAAAGAGGATGGGGAGGTATATGGCCAACCATGGCTCGGAATATTTCCAACCTTAAAATCATTACGTTAGAAAGGGCCCGTTAATGCTCAGTATTGTCTATTACCACTTAGTTTTCTCTTCATTTGTGTCGGCAAAGAAAGCGATCTCTTGACCATGGGGGAAAATCAACCGGAAAGAACGTTCCACGCCATACAAGACATCATACTCGTCGCCATATCGCACACTGCGTCCGGAAGCAGGGCTCAGGGCATTACTTCGCATATCTTGGTCATCTTCGACAGACACAGCCTTTTTCAGGTCTATTGTAGCAGTTGCTTTCTTCGTGACATCATTGAATGCTACCAAGTTGGCGCCAATCACCCGAAATTGGCGTCGTCTCCATGTCTGAGTGAATCAAGTGAGATATAGCTGAGGAAACATGAGCACTTTGGGTACTTACAGTACAGTCTCCACCACTTTGTGTGAGCGTACCCTCGAAGTATGTAACCTTGTGCCAGTTGATATGTCTCAAGCCACGATGACACTCTTCAAGACTTTGAGGTAGCTGATCAGGGGCAATGCCAGGTAACGGTGGTAACCGAAATATCTGCAGCACAAGCTCCCCGACTTGTTGAGTAGAGAACTTGCCTCCTACTTCGAATCGCTGACCGATAAGGGGATAGCTTGTCTCGAAAAGCCTTGTGTCACATCGAGCAGCGATGTCTTTGAATGCAACAAATGCGCGCGCAAGCGTACCATCTGGCTTCATATACCTCGCAAGATTCTCCGGTATGCGGTGAACGGGTGGTGTTAAAACTTGTGCGGGTACCTTGGAGGGCTTTTTAGGCGATGAAGAAAAAAAACTCCGCATACCACCTTTGGACGTTGTCTGTTGTACAATTGGTGGAGAAACTGGGGCAGGCGGTGAAAGCGCCTTGAACTGTGCAACGATGTGAGGATCTCGCTTGACTTTGAGAGCCAGGGTAAATTCGAGTTTGTTATGTTCGATTCTTCATGGTCTCAGTGATAATGCAGGAGTGAGGTAAGATACTACGTACAGCTCGAATTCCTGACCGATGCGTGTGTTCTGTCCAAGTTGGCATTCTGGTGTTGTAACAAAATGTATTCCATTGTTCAAGGTACATGTCAGAGATGTTGACTGCTGAGGCAATGGCAGATGCATATTCTTGATTCCCATGACTGCAGAATATTAGATTACTACTGTATGTTATACAATGGGCGTACCTTTCACGAAAACCTTGCCGTATGCTTTGCCCGGTTTCTCTTGAGCTCTATACTCCTTAATCTGTTTGGAGTACTCGTTCTATTGAAGCAAATGTTATCGACAAGAACTATAGGTCATGTGTAGTCCCATACCATATCTGATGGCCTTCGAACCGTACGCCATGCTTTGCCTGCATTCACGTCGCCAGGTCCGGACATGTGCGACACGTCATCTGGGTCACAAGATGATGCATATATCGTCTCCTCACGTTGTCGCACTTGATACTTCTAGTAGCCAGGTTAACGATGACGCGATGCATGGTTCAGCTGCGAGGTGCAAGAGTCACGGTGATGCACACTCACGGTTTTTCGCGGTGGTTCCACTAGTTTCTTCAACTCCCTCTCAATACTATCTGCAAGAGCATCATTACTCTCAACCTCCCCCATAACACCATCGAGTAATCCCTCTCCATGCCGCTTCCCACTATGACGCAGGGCATCCGCATCTCCCGTACTCATGCTTCTCCTTCTACTCGGTCGACCCACCCCGAGGAGCTGTTGTTGCTGTTGCTTGCTTTCGCTCTGATCAGCAAGGTGAGATGTACCACAGTAATCCTTGGATTGTCCCAGATATTCATCCGATTCCGTTTCCAAACGGCGTGCTTCACGGCGTTTCTCAAGAATCATCTGTTCCCGGCTTCGAATGTTATCTTTTGGTGGCAATGGTGGTGGCGACGCGCTGTCCTTTGAGGGATCTTTGTCAGGTGAAAAGCCAATTCCAGTAGAGGTGTGTAATAGAGGGGTTGGTTCCGTCATGGCACGGGCGAGAGGAGCACGGTTTGATTTCAGACCATTCTCCATTCCTGGCCCTTGGTCGTATGGTTCGCATTCATCAGTCATGATCGAGTCCTCACCCTCACGCCCACCAACACCTGCAACGTCATCCATCAGTCGATCTAATGCGCTTTTCATGTCCATATCGACATCCGCAAAGTCCATTTTGATATGAGGACCAGCATCCACGGCAGTCGCACTGCTGTTGCTACTGCTTCCACTGCTGATGCTTTCCATGGGAGCCTCGGCCCCACGCGGTTTCTTGAACACACCTAAGCTATCATGCTTGTTCAAGGCACTATCAGGGGAGTCGGACACATGCATGGCTCCCAGGTCCACTGGCGGGGAATCAGCCTGGAAGATACCAAATTCTTTCTCCTGAGGCTTCTCTTCAACGATTGATCTCGTATTCTCCGTTGTTAAATTTACTTGTTCTACCCCGTCGTCACGATTTGAGTCTGTGCATTGTTGCATGTGGGTATCCGCCTGCTGATTTTCATTGGCCTGGCATGGTTGTTCTCCAATGGGAGTATCCATCATGCATGAGTCAAACCCTATCTTGCCAGCGTCAGCCCCCTCGTTGTTTAGCACTCTGTCCTCGCCCTTGCATGGCTCATGTAGCGGGTCCGTGCTAGAGGAGCGCTGCATCTCTGGCTCAGTCTCTGGCGCCGGACTTCCGAAACTGCGCCTCTTGAGCAATCGCCTCTGGACATCCTCCCGAGTGATACGTTGGCGGCCGGTGAGACTGGTATTGCTGCCGCTCCGATTGCGGCCTGTCAGCAGCGGGGACGTTGCGCGGAACAATGGAGAAGACATTCGTGGTGGAACAGGGATTGGGCTACGGCTGCGATCCCTCAACAATGGGGAGGAACGTGAGCCCCCAATCACTACGGGAGAGAAGCTTCGGATAGACTCTTCAAAGAAGGGTTCGTCGTGAAGGACGTTCTCTTCCTATATATCAACTTTAGAGAAGTTCGAGACTCGAGAAACAAAAATAGCATACTTTTTCGGCATTGACCGTTGGCATTTCTGGATCTCTGCCCAAGCCACTGAGATTGATTTCTGAATTTCCGATAGACAGATTCAATGAATCGTCTTTTCCGGTGGTATTACTGAATTCATCGACATCATATGGATATCTTGGGCTCACGTTGGGACGTGAATGTGCGAAAGGATCTGGGCCGGAGGAGCTCGAATCCTCTGGAATGCGTAAACCTAATGAAGAGTCAGTGTCAGATTTTCGATTTTTTACTGATGCATAGTACCATTCATGACGTCAAATCGTGGAAGGAGTTCATCGATTTCGCTGAGCGTACCGGTTATCGGCTTCTTCATCGGTGATGGACTCACAGGCAATGACCTTAGATCATCGTCAACAGTCGACTCGCCAACTGTTTCTTCTTCCCTCGCCTTTCTGACGCGCTCAACATGAGTTGAGCGTCCGAGCGGAGGCGTATTAGTGGCAGTGATAGGAGGGCGCCGTGGAGGGGTGGCAGGTGGGCCTAGGGGAGAAGCGTGCGTAGGAAGGCCAAGATTGAATGGGTAGGCACTTGGGCTAACCAGAGCAGGGGATGGATTTTTAGATTGCAACGGACCGGAGGACTGTTTTGGCGAGAAATGCGGAGAAGTAATGTGTGGTGATTCATATTGTTGTTGATGGTGTTGAAGTATACGCTCAGAATGATGAGTGCGCCCAATTGGTACGCTGTTCTCTGTCTCTAGATCGGGGTGGATATCAGTGTTAAGTGGAGGGGTATTGAATTTCGGAATCGTCGCATCACTGAGGGCAGAGTTAGATGCGAACATCTCATCGACGAGGCCTGTTATGCTGGCGTCGGGATCAAGGCGAAGTAGCGACGGATTATTTGGTTCTACTTCTATGTCTGATAAATGGATACTGTCATAAGAGCCATCTTCATCTGGAATGTCAGGGGGATGCGATGGCCGACTTTGCAAAATCTCTCCTTGAAAGAAGGGGTCGTCATCTTCTCCTAGGCGCGGCTCTGGTTCCCCATATATGCCATCTTCACTTTCACTTTCAAAGACTTCTTCCTCATCTTCGTCTTCATCACGATCGAATTCTACGACATCGCAACGTTCATCAAAAGTTACCGTCTTTCTGCGTTCTCTCCTGCCGCTCCCACTGAGGCGCGGTCCATGCAAACGCCTTGAAACCAGTGAGGATCTAGCAGGTGAAGGACCTGTATTTGGCGAAGGAGTTGGGTTCGATGATGAAGCAATATTTTCCGCCGGTATCTGAGACGACGAAGGTACTGGTAATCTTGATGTTGCAACAGTGGAAGGAGTCGGAGGAGCTTGAGTTTGCAATGGAGATGCAAATTGCTGGAGGCGGAATGGGCTCTTAGAGACGGGCTCTTTTTCAATGAGACCTTGAAATCCTTTACTCTGTCTACGCTCCCTCTTGAGCGCAAAGGGACGATCATTCTCTGTCTCTGTCTGCTCGTAGATTGACAAAGGGCGGGGTCGTTTTTCTCCTGAAACCCGTCGTGTAACAGGGAAGGAGACGGAGGAAGGGCGTGAGGGAGTGGACGGCATGGGGATCTGTGATTTAAACGGCGATTTTGACACAAGACGATTGTTGCGAACATGTTTATAGCTTGAAGAAGTACGGCGAGCTACTTGCACACTTGATGATGAACGGGGAGATTCTTTCTTCGCGATGCGTAGAGGTGAGGTAACGGTTTCACCATTGCTTGGTGAGTCGTTCGTGTCAGGAGGAGGCGATGTCCATCCCATACCAGATTCCCGTAAAATGGAAGACTTGATTGGGTCTGGTGACTTAGAACGCAGTCTGTTCCGCGAAGGCTGCGGGGATTTATGGCTAGCCAACATGGAATGCGTTGCAAACGAGGTTTATGGTGTCCCAGTCTGTGGTCGTCAATAGACGTGATGGTCGGGTATCGTCCTAAATGCTGCTGAAATGATTTCAGCGCTGCCCTGGACGATGTGAGCGAAAGCCAAGATGAGCAGTCTCAACGAACAAGAGAACGTGGGAATCCATTTCATCCAACGCGCACGTCACGTGATGGCGTTTCTGCTTCCGCCCAAAATTAAATCAATTTATTCCTCCAAACACATTCCTCGGTCTCCCACGTCTTCGCAGTAATGCAGACTTACCGGAAGGAAGGCAGGTCGAACATGCACATATGCAGTGAGTGCTGAAGTGAAGGAACGAGAGGAATATCATTAGTAGCATTCAATTCTCGACCTTGCAACGACTCGCGGCTGAATGTGATTAAGACTACATTTTCATACCGGCAACGCCCGGTCCGGTTAATATCATCAGACAGCATTTGAAACTTACTCATCTAATTACCACCACCACCACCGTCTGACCTCCCAATGTCTTTCCAGAGCCTCGTTTCAGGCTCAGAATGCGGTGTTGCCTCAAACCCGCTCGGACAAGTTCTCAAGCATACTGAGGGTGATCGGAGCTTGCAACAAGTAAGTAACGACCGATCTGACACGGCTGATTCATGTTCATCATCCAAATGCAGGATAGGATAGCAGGACCCTCTTCTTCAAACGTTCGTTTGTTCATAATATTAATGCGCTTCAACCATCTACATATTCCATTACTAGCTCCGCCAACTTCCAGGCACTGTTACTACTGCAAATGAGCACGACTTGGCTCTCGCTCGTCAGTTTTTTGAAGCGGGTCCTCAACCGCAGCAACCACTAGTACCTGGTCCATTGCCGTTTTCCCCATCACCCCATGCAACAGAGCTTGCTGTCAGACAACGTGATCATTACAGAACGCCCCTGGAGTCTGATCTTTCCGAATCATGGAAGATAGGACAGAGAAATCTGAATGCAGGGACGAGCCTACCTTCGTGGGCTACCGAATTCAATGGCTCCACTGCAATGGGTGCTGCCAACACCTCGGCAGGACAACACCAAAACGGGCCTACACACGCCGAAAGTGGGTGACCAGTGTACAGTATGTGATCATATCATGAACACTCTTTTAGCCCAGAGATCTCTGTATCTTCAGCAAGGGTTGTATGGATCAAGGCCGCCGATGAGTATGTTTGACATGGGATCACAGGGCGTTTACATGAATGCAAGTTACAATGTTATGGATCAGGGGAAGGGAAAAGGAAAAAGTCGAGAGATAGACTTCGACGCTGCGTTTGAACAAATAGCCGCCACATTAACTTCTTCGCAAGCAGACGCCAGTCGCATTGTAGAAGTTCAAGATGAGGTTAAAGAAGTTGAAGAGGCCTTGAGAAGTACTTCGTTAGACAAGGATTTCAATCAGTAAGCTCAGCTTCGAAACCTAGACCACAGCAGCTGAACCAATCTCAGAATGTGGCAAGAGTTACAAAATTCTGACCTGCCCCCTCCAGAAGAAGATAAGGCAAAATGGGAGGCGGAATTCAATCAGCTCATGAATGCTCAACGCGATGAATTAGATTATGGTGCCGGTATGCAGGAAGCCTGGGAGAATGGATTGGGCGACCTTTCTGATCACAGTCTGGTTTCGGAAAGACCTATGCAATTTGACGACGAGGGTATACCACTTTTAGAAAACTACAGATTTGGTAGGCGTTGGGAAATCTTCATGACTTGCATGAATAATTAATATTGGATGTAGAAAAGGATAACAAATATTTGGATCCCTCGACATCCTCTAACTCTGGGTCATTGCTTCAGGATGCAAAGGCTTTATTGGACATGAACGGTTCCTTATCTGAGGCTGCAATAATGCTTGAAGCTGCTATACAGAAAGGTGATTTGGGAGAAGGTGGATTCGAAGCTTGGATCTTGCTGGGAGATGTACGTACGATGGATGAACGTGAAGATGCCGGTATGCGCGCGATGATCCAAGGCATTAAATTGGCCGAAGCAGCCGGGGCGGATGGTGCTGGCATGATGGTAAGCGGGATTTCAGTTATGCAACATTCTTGTCTAATCGCAACGGACCACAGTCGCTAGCGATCTCATTCACGAATGAATCATACGACAAGGGTTCACATGCTATGCTACTTCGGTGGCTTAGAGCCAAGTATCCTGATCACCCCGTCCCAGAAGAGACCATCAAGGCTATGAAGACCCACTCGGCGTGGGACACGCATGCTCGAATGACGGACCTATTCCTCAGCTTAGCACGCGTGCAACATAGCCAGGGAGTATTAGATCCGGACGTTCAAGTTGGGCTCGGTGTTTTATTCTATACCAACGGTGAATATGATCGTGCCAAAGACTGTTTCGAAGCCGCATTGTCGGTGCGCCCCAAGGCATGTATTTCTGTTGATGAACGTCAAGAATTTATTGAACGATACTTTGGGATAGGATTATCTTCTATGGAACAGACTAGGTTCTGCGTTGTCTAATGGCTACAAACCAGAGGAAGCATTGGGTGCCTACCGGGAAGCCCTCAGCATAAGGCCTACATACACGCGGGCTATCTACAATGTCGGCGTTGCCTGTATGTTTGTTGAAAGAGTTCGTGAGTCTCGTAATTGACTGGCCTCTAGGTTTGAACATTGGGGCGCACAAAGAATCTGCGGAGCATTTCCTCAGTGCATTGAGTCTGCAGGAGATGACGAACGGGGGCACGAGTGAGCAGCTATGGCATACCCTGCGTCGCGCATTAGTAGCCATGGCAAGTGTCTGGATCTCGAAAAGGGCTTTGTGCTGAAAATATCTGCAGGAGCGCCCTGATCTCGCGGATCTGGCGAAACCCGAGGCAAAAAGCAGTCTGGACATTTTCAGAAGAGAAGGTTTCGATTTCTGACGATTCTGAACGCAATACCAGTCCAGTGCATGCGGATGTGGGCCACCGGTTGACCGGCAGTGTTGTCCGGTCCGATGGCAGGGAAACCGGAGGACATCTGACGGTGATCGGGCCGGGAATCTCTATCCTTCCTGTCGTATATAGATTGAATCAGTTCATCATAACCACTCTCTTCATTCTTCACCAAACGTTTGAGTAATAATGGCCACCGGCAACGTGGAAATGTTAGTTCTCTTGATCCTCAGCTTCGCGCTCTTCCCATTCAGTATTAACTTCAATCTAGTCATAATGTGCCAACAACGGCACACAGAGAGAAAGGCCCGTTGAACAGGATATCATGCCAAATAACTCAGAATAAGGTTGTTATCATTCTATCGGCATACTCCAGTGCTGAGACCTTGGAAAGAGTCGAGGTGGAGCTCAAGCAATGCGTGCGCCCTTCTAACACACAGTATACACGCTCATAAATCGACGGCGAACCTTTTGCATCTAGTCTATGCTGTCGGCTTAACCGAAGATGACATGAATAAACCACAAGTCAGTGGAAACTCCGAGACTACAAGCGGTAACTGAACGATGTCGATCTCAGGTTGGAATTTCCCCGATCTGGTGGGAGGGTGCGTTCTGTATTGGAACTTTAGTCAACTTTAGATTCAATTCACTCTAGGCAATCCTTGTAATTCACATCTTGTATGAAACAACAATTCAGAGGCGAGTAGCGACTTATTATACTACTAGCTTGATCTAGCAAAACACGTCAAAGAAGGGTGCAAAGATGAAGGCATGATTGGCCTGATTTTCAATGCTATCGGGGTCAGGTATGTCAGAAAATACAGCACACTTTTCCCCTATCCTACTTGTTTGTTTTTCAGCGATGCTATAACAATGGGCACAGATGGTAAGGGATGTTTTTGTAGAAATAATTTAGCTTGATTTGATCCAACAAATCCCATGTCTCTGGTCATAAGGCATGCGATACTCGTCAGTTTGTACAACTTTGATGCTTCATCCGTCTGAGATGGCATTTGGCTAGTCTTCCCAGCCGCGATATCATAGCAGACTCCATTGAATCAGTAAGCTTGCCCGAGAATCTCTCCCTAGGACGTTTTGACTTTGCCTTTCCAGGTTACTATGGTTCGTCCATCTTGTCACACTGAACAAGATGTCTCTGAGACATATTATCAAGGCCCAACATTATGATGGCAATATCTCAATCCCCGGATGCGACAAGAACATGCCCGGATGCTTCATAGCTGCTGCACGCCATAACCGTCCGACTATTATTGTATACGGTGGAACAATTCAGCCTGGCGTACGCCACGTTGGTGCGAATATTACCCCGGACATACGGAAGATGCATTAAACCCAATGTCGTCGCACAGATTGTCCCTCAATGGGATACAAGAAAGGAGATACCGTGAACATTTCAGATGCTTTTGAGTCTTACGGTCCGTTAACCTGGTTTCCGCCTATTATGCATGGAGGTTCATGCTAACTTTTGACTCAGGCGCCTATGCTGTGGGGAAAATTACAGATGACGAACGGTTTGACGTGGTTCGTCATGCATGTCCCGGGGCTGGTGCGTGTGGAGGAATGTACACAGCCAACACAATGAGCTCGGCCTTGGAGGTCAGTAAAATTAGGAATCTAGACTGACAAACATTTCAAACAATGACCAGGCGCTTGGAATGTCACTTCCTTATTCCTCTAGCACACCCGCTACATATCCCCGTCCGTTTTTATTTTCTCGATAAATACGTTTAGCCGCTAACTACCAGGGGTTTCAGAGAAGTTGCGGGAATGCTTTAATGCCGCCAAATATCTTAAGCGTCTGCTTGAGTTGGACATTAAACCTAGGTCATTTGTCCCCATCTATCTTTCCTAATCGACTCATAAGTTTAAAGAGATATACTTACCCGCGCTTCTTTCCTCAATGCCATCGTTATAGTTACAGTTCTTGGTGGATCCACAAATGCAGCAAGTAAATTCAGGCATAAGGGCAGAGTGTCATTAACGGTTACTTACAGGTTTTGCATCTGCTGGCCATGGCTAGAGCCGCTGATGTTGAACTCGGCATCGATGATTTCCAAGTTATTGCAGACAAGACACCATATCTGGCCAACCTCAAGTCTGTCTCACCTCGTATATCACTATCACTCTCTCATGAGCCGCAATTACAGGCCTTCTGGAAAGTACTACATGGAGGACATTCATAAGATAGGAGGAATCCCTGCGATCCTGAAATATCTGCTGAACCATACCGACCTCATTGATGGAAGTCAGCTCACAGTCACGGGAAAGACGCTTGCCGAGAATTTGGAAGACGTCGAAGAACTCGGGTTTGATGATCAGGATGTTGTACGGCAGTTGGATAACCCGATAAAGAAAACTGGGCACTTGACTATTCTGCGAGGTAACTTGGCACCAGGGACGGCCGTCGCGAAATTGACTGGAAAGGAGGGTTCACGATTTGAGGTTTGTGATATGATTTCTACTTTGCGGTGATCTGAGAACCATGCACTATAGGGCATTGCCAAATGCTTTGATAGGTAAACACCATATACTCTGAATCAAAACGGATGAAATGATTTTTCTTTCTGAAGCCTTGAAGGTTTTTACCCTGCGTTAGCGGCAGGAGAAATCAAAGCTGGAATGGTGCTAATATTTAGGTATCAGGGACCCAAGGGTGCTCCAGGAATGCCAGAGATGCTTGGTATGCGAAAACTTCCGACACTGGACCTTACAGTTAAAGATTTGCACAGGTCCCACGGCAGCCATGTCAGGCGCAGGTCTCGCCAATTCGACTGCTCTGATCACAGACGGACGATTCTCTGGTGCTAGCCACGGTTTCATCATTGGACATGTTGTACCCGAGGCGCGTGTTGGTGGTCCGATTGCACTTGTACGGGATGGCGACCGCATCATTATTGATTCTGAAGTTCGAACAATTAGCTGGCTTGTCAGTCAGGATGAAGAAACGCGCCGAAGGACAGAGTGGGAAGCATCAGACAAGCGTGAATTCAACGTGAAGAGAGGCATCCTTTACCGATATGCGCGAGATGTTGCAGTAAGTATACCGATGTCTGACATTTCAAGTGTAGAGTCACTAAACCCATGTGGTTGGTTAGCCTGCAAGTGTTGGTGCATATTGCGATTAAGGGCCTGGATGAACTGGGCTTGTCTGTTATTCGTATATGTGATAAATGTAAGATAAGGGGTCCAATTACACGCAATACCAAGATTGTCTCTTAAGCAGTTTATCGGTGAGCGACTGTGCGATGACTGGTGCAATAACAACCATCTATTTACTCTTCGCCTAATGCTATAAGCTCGTACTTGGTATAGATACTTCATCTACGGCTTCTGCTGCTGTCCCTTGAACTTGCTCTTCATGGACGCTTTCCAGGCCGACACCTCGTAGTATTTTCCCAATGCCTTCACTTTTCACAGCTTCCAACTCCTCTTCACTCTTCACGAGTAACATCCCAGCGAATCCGAGGGAATTGACGGCAATCTTGCCACCATAACTCAATGTATATGCTTCGTGTCTTCGTGGTATGAGATGCAAATGCTCGGGTGTGATCCAGACATTGTATGACAGTTTTCCTGCCGGATAATCTGGGTCATGTCGAATTGTTGAAATAGCCAGGTCTAGAAGCTGCATGAATGCTTGAGTCAGTGTCGCTTCAAGCTTATCATGTTCGTAGAAGGGCAAGTCAGAGGCGAATCGGCGAACGTGGTTGGCATACGGGAGATTTGAGAGCGAAAACGGTCTTTCTGTACAATTGTCCTATGAATGATCGTCGTCTGCGCTATGAATGGGATCGAACCTGATGTTTCAAGCTTTGTCCTCCTTGCAAGAAGTTCGATGGGCGGCAAAGAGCCATTCGTCAAAGGGAAAAATTGGACATGCTTGTGAGGTTGGCTGGCACCGCTGTTTTCCCCGCCTTCTCAAAGTTATTCATTAACAACAAGTCCGTGGAATTCACCGGTGAAGAATGCGCACAGTTATAGAACGCAAAGAAGTTTTTCCCCACTTGCCTTGCCGTCATCAAAAGTCGATATACCGTCACCAAATCCGCAGACGTCAGAGGAGAGCCCTGCGATTCGTATTCTATATGTATGTTATATGGCCTGCTACTTCTGTCCCTTTCATCCAAGAGACCTACCTTTTGTAACCAAGATAAAATGTTCTGGGACTACAGAGTACTTATTCAGCTACTGGAATCGTTAGGTGTATCGTGAGACGTAGAGCAACCGGAAGGCCAACCAAGACAACATATTCACTCTCCATCTGTTCATCTAGAAGAGTTCCGACGTGAAGGTTTGAATTATATGGAGGGGCGAAGGGATCGTGTTTTCTATCAACGCCATCTAGATTAGATGTGACTACATTCGTGGTGTTGTCAAAGTGCGGGTTTGGTAGACTTGGTTTCTTCTGCAAAGCAGGACACACACGAATTTCGAACTGCAGTAAAGCGGTGAAAGTTGCTGAGGGTCAGAAGATGGTTTCGGTTGCTTGCCAACGCTAAAAATCCAACCTCTGTATCGAGTTCAGTGTGCGTAGCTATGGTTGAAGGATAGAAATGCAGGTCTCCAGACTGCAATGCAACTTGATATTTCTTTGGTAGACTGGCGATAATTTCGGACGCCATCGACTTGCCGTTGTAGTGCCTTGAACAGCGAGGAGTATCCCTCGATAGACACCGCCAGACTCGGCGAGAGTACACAGAGTTCAGTGGATGAGGCCTGATGGATCAGCCACGGATATCTGATCAAGTGACGAATTGGATGGTCCAAAGTACAACATTCCAGTAAACCATATACTACACACAAAAACTAACCATTCATTTCAACAGAGAGCTGACCATGGATCAAACACCTCCAGCCTTTGCCCGCTTATCCTTCACTTCCGCCATCTTTTCACCGAGTGCTATAGCCCGGCTGTAGCACATTGCTGCAATCAAAGACCAGAGAGCAGCATTGGTACCCTGTAAAAGAAGTCGGTCTGACAAGTATGGAGAGTCGGACCTACAATATGCTGACCTGATAGAATAAAGCAGTAAAAAAGGCTTGGAATAGCAGCAGGACAACGCGTAAAACGAGACTTCGGTATATTGCCGTTGACTTCAACTGTGGCAAAGGATATTCTAACCCAGTTAGCAAGGCGCCTACAATGATGGCCACAGATTGGACAGCAGGGAATTTGACAATCAGCGTGATAAATAAAGCCGATTTAGGAGAGGGCCTGCGTTTATGTCAAGTTGAAGACATAGACTCAAATGAGAAAGATCTAACGGACTGGATGCCTCCTGGATCGCGAAGAATGCCACCCACAAAGTCCCAAAAAAATTTGCGGTAAAACAGGCCAAAGAACCCTGCCCAGATAGCATCTGCACGAATACATCGTTAGGCAGGCAAACCAAATGCTGAGTTGACATACAAATGCTAGCCGTGATCGACACATGGCGTGCATAATTATGCCACACAAAATTTCCCATTCTTTGCACGAATGTTCAGAAATATTCCGTCAAGAGGTACGGTCTGCGCTTTAGGTCAAAAGCTCGGGTTCAGCCCCAGGCGCGCAGCGGCTGGTTGAAGCAAGAAGTGGGGAGATAGAATGGCGAAGAAAGAAATGGGGAATAATGAGCGCAGCTCAGTTGAAGGCAGAAGAGGCGGAATGTAAGCGCTTAAGCAGTGAAGGAGGGACGTCCATTGCACAAGATCTAGCCGTTGTCACTTGTATCATGGCGACAACAGAAATCACAAGGCAGCGCGGTGAGTCCGAGTCAGTTTGGACGCATATTGTCAAAATATAGTACCCGTAAGTACGGCCGTTGCGTCGGCATTGCGGCTGCCAATGGCTTTAGCCTCGAATATAATCGGAGTTCTGTTTCATCCGCTGCGGTGGTCAACAAATTCAAACACAGACGCTTTGCATGACATCCCAGCCAAAATCAAAGGATCTTGTTCCCGTTGGCCCCAGGCAATTGACCAAAACTGGATCTCGTTCTGGAAGGACAAGTGAAGGTTCGTCAAGGCCAACTACAAGCCGTGCTCTTGTTCTCCGAAATGGCAAATATGGAGCACGCGGCATGGGTGAGCTCATGGCCTTGAAGAACAGGTTGAGCGGGAGGGAGAAGCTCGACCTTCTCGCAGGTATTATTGCACTCTTGGTCTCATGGCTGCAATGAGTAATTCTTCAGAGGATCTTGTCACGCATGCTGTGTTGGCGCCATTTCGCCTTGAAAAATGTTTGACCATTGCGAGTTCTCAGTTTGATGGCAAGAAGCCCACTTTTGTAGCAACATGAATCATTCTTACATCCAGTCATTGACAGCGTACTTGGACGATATTGCAAACTTGAAGGACCCAGAATTATTCTATGACATCATCATGGCTGAACTAGAAGCGCGCTCTCCTCCTGATCCACAAAAAAAACCCTCTACAGCACAGGATGCATCTTTCATGGCATCTCTAGTCGCGATGAAGTGAGCCCTTGTGAGCACCCCTTAAAATGTGAACCCCAATGATTTTCTCCTTTTCTAAGGATCCACAACGCTTACATTCTTGCCTCTGGCTGGAAAGTTGTCCTGGACACTATAATGGATTTCATAGAAAATGGTCTGACAGACGATAGTGTAAAGGCCAAACTGAAGAACGATTATCAGTTCAGGCTGCGCTATCTCGTCTTGTGTGACACGGTCAATGAGCTAGTGAATATGGGCCAAGCAAAGTTTTCTGCCCTAGCTATGACAACCCGTGAGGGACAAATTCAGAGCAGTCTTTGTGCCCTATTTCTCAATTAAAGCAATTAGCTCACTACGCACCGTTCTTCAAGAGAGTCGATGGCTCAGCCCCGGATGAACTAGACATGCAGTTTGATTGGGGCCAGTTGCGTGCTGCCTGCTTGTCTTTTCTCGACTCAATTATCATTGAGCTGTGCTTTCCGCGGCCGCCCTATCCAAAGGACGTTTTATTATCAGTCCTGCACGACGCTGTAACTGAAGCCCCAAAGGAGGCGAAACGATTCCCACAAGCCCTCTGGGATGCTGTTGGAGACCTATCGGTATGACCTCTCCAAGAACCTCCGGGTTTAGGCCATTCACTCTACCAGACGTCCGTAGAATTGCAATCGCTGCTCGGAGCTCCCTTGCTTGGGCCGAACAATGCCTCGTGGAATAACGCGCCACGTGAAATGCCAGACGAATACGAGGATTGGGTAGATGCCCAGATTTACTCGGGAAAAGCATCCAACAAATACGCGAATTTCAAAAATATCATATTTCCGTTAGAAAAGACGAGAAACAAGTCCGTCCTCGACGAGATGTGGAGATTAGTGAATGTTGTCAGTATCTCTTTTTTTTCTTTCACCGTGGCAGCAATTACTTAACTGCTTCAGAATTATGTCTCAATTTCAGGTCAAGAAATAGACGCCTTATGGAAACTATCAACAGCACTTGACTATGTCCCTCAGTGGCATGCATTCTATATGCCGTTTATCGATGAAAGTGCAGAGTATAATTCGGATGAATCGGTTGGTAAGAAGGTCATGAAGAACGCAACCAGAGGTCGACTTGCGCTCGTTGACGATGTGTCTGATGACAGTCATAATTCAATGCCATCTCTTCACACGGCGTCCGCCTCTTCTGAAGAAGATTTTAAGGAAGCATCAGATGACATAGATGACGATACAACCTCGACTGACGAGAGTGGCTATGACACGGGAGAAGAAGAAGCGCTGAGGGACAAGTTACGAGTTGCCATGGACGTTGCTCACGAAGCTGGTTTGTATGATGTGCCAAATCCAAGTCTGGATTCGGACCCTTCTGCCGATGATGACGAACGTGCAGAAAATCCTTTCCTGACTTTGCTTAAATCACTGAGAGGTTGGCTGTCTGATTTTTCTGCAAAGTTCTCCCCTTGTTCACGTTTCACAGGGCGTGCGTTTTCATCGAGCCCAAAGCTCAGGACTTCTGAGCGCTCTGAACCAAGGAAACAAGGAACTGCAAGTGGTAAGTTGCCTTTGTGTGTAATAGCGGAGGTCTTAAAGAAATAAATCAATGGCATAGTTGCAACAGGTAACCACTCTGCTGCTAACTGTCTAGCCTTTGAAAGACGTCCTCTCTAGATGTGTACCAAAAGGCGCTATTAGAGGAAACCAAAGAGGTAAAAGTCGGAGATGAACATTCAGAGGCACCAAGGAAAAAGAAAAAGAAATATAAGAAGAAAAAGATATCATTGACAACAGTCCCTGGTCAAGCCCAAGCTAATTTGACCTCAGTGCCTCAAGAGTCAAAACCTGAATTACCTGAGGATAGTTCTTCAGCGTCGAGGTCTACAAATGTTAAGCAGTCACCATCTTTGGCTAAAGCTTCTGTCGCGTCAGCGAAGGCTGCGTCTACTAGCGTGCCAGCTGCGCAAAGGTCCACTGCGTCGCTTTTGCTTCCAACAGTACCGACAGTTGCACAGTCCGCCCGCTCTTACATCCGGTCGGAACAACTAGATGTTCCAAGAAACAAGATTAAATCCAGGGGAGACCATGCATCTATCTTCTCGAAAGATTGCGAAGACGAAAAGAAAAGCATGTTCTCGAGGTTGCGTCTTAAGCGCTCCAAAGATAAGTCTGAGGAGGAGCAGAAGGAGCAGAAGAAGGCAAAGCAAAGCTGGTATTCGAAGCTTGGCAAAAGAGCTACGAGGTGTATGCATCAACTCCTGAGAACTTCTCGAGACGAGAAACAAGGGACAGCTCCTATGAAGTGGGACCATTTTGTCTCCGTATGGTCTGACCATTGCATTTCAGAACCTGTATAGATGATTTTTTGATAGCTCATGACAGAGATGGGATTCAAGTACGATCCTAAAACCGCCGGCTCTAGTGTGCGGTTTGAACCCCCAGATAAGCGTGATAAGGTTAGTTTGTGCCCTGTCGTAGAGAACAAGTTAATCGTTTGCATTGTACAGCCAATTACGATACATAGACGTTGGTTGACTTCAACACTCTCTCGATTGTATTTGCTAACACATTGCCATCATAGCCCACCCTGATTCTACTCTCCAGCCAGTCATGCTAAGAGACATAGCGTCGCGATTGAAGAGATACTATGGTTGGGATAGGGAAGAATTTTCAGCGTATGCGCCTTTTTAGAAGGGCATGTTGAAGCGCCATGTGCGTGCTCAGTGGCAGTGAACCCAAGTACATTGAAACCACTGAAGTGTCTGGAGGAAATACTGGAGGTAACATGAAAATATTGCGTGGCCTTCCTTCCCCACCATCATGTGTTTTCGGATCCGACTCTTGTAATAAAGCGTTTCATGATTGCAGCACAATGTAATCTCTGTTTTCCTAACAAGCAGATTCGTCAACAGCTACTGAGTCGGCATATTTGTAACAATCAAGCCTTTCATTGCCCATAGCGATTCCAATGCTTCAAGCTATTTTGTCACATTTAGTTCACATAGATGATAACGAATAAATTAGACTTGACTAATTGCTTGAAGCTGTCTTCTCGCACAACATTAGCAACGATTCGTTCCAGGTTTGCAGGAGGTAGACTGTAAAGTCGAGTAGCATCCTGCAGCGACTGTAGAATTTCATCCGTTACTTGGGTTGCAGAAGTGTTCTCCCTACTCGCATAAATCTGAGAGCCGATAGAATCAACAGATTCGTCATTTTTGCTTCCTGGATTCTGCGGGGAAAAATGATCTAGCTGTGATTCGTATGCATCTGGATTCGGCTGCCGTTGTCGTTCCACTCTGTTCGGTACCGTCGCGTATTCGTTGAGATTTGATGTATGATGTAACGGGACCTCCGATGCAGCTACCCGGGGACGTCGTGATACTGGGTGATTCTGGTGGGCGTTTGTAGGGGAGGATGTGAATCGGGAAGAGTCTTGACCATGTTGTGAAGAACTTGCAAATTGAGGCGAAGAAAGCGGGACCTGTAATCCGTTCTGACACTTAGCCATCGCCCACTGCGATGGCGTATGTTCTGGAAATGTAGTACGGTCATGCATAGAGGAGATGGTATGAGCTCGAGAAGGATTTTGAAGAACGTTAGGATTTCTTGTAACGGAGCCGCCAGGTGGAACCTGAGATTGGGCCTGGCCTGGGTTCGGAAAAGGGCGATTGGCAGGGCTAGCTTTACAGGGACAAACAGTGCAGATACAGTTAATGAACTCTCCCACCAAAGCTGCAGAGGCAAATGTGATTTGGAATCGTCTGTAAACCTGGGGTTGGCCAGATAAATGGGGTCTATCATGTATGGGGCGTTAGAAACTCATACGGGATTTGTACCTATGGATTCCTTGGGGTGTATGTAACGAATCCCAACGAGGTTATCACGATGAATCGCCTTGAGTGGGAACTCTTGCTGTTGCTGTCCCATATCCGAAACAAGAGATGAAAATGATAAAAGATCAATGTCTTCCTGCGAATGCCTCCATTGGTTTTTCCGTCAGCAATGGGTAAGAGGTACTTGCAAAAACCACTTGGGAATGGTCATCGTTATTGTTCATGAACCATATGATACGTAGGCGGACGCCCTCAAGGTCAGACTTGATGCTTCTCTTCACGTCAAGAATGAGGCGTATTTCGGGATTGGTAAAGTGCTGCCAGTCAGAGTATGTTTGTACACCCGTTGGATATGATCTAGAATATTTGTGAATAGTGTACGTTGAGGTAGTGGTCGTCGTGTGTGCCGTTTGCATTTCGCTCTGGATAGCGGCGTTCATTTGATCAGAGAGGACTGTTGCACGCGGAGTTTGAAGCGGAGTACACAAATTGGGACACATTGTTTGGTAAAAACTTGGGTACCAAATAATCGGCTGCTTTCGGCGTGTGAGGCTGCAACGTCAGATTCAACGCCATTATCTGACGCTCGGGGCCTCTCGCCACTTGCGTCCAGTTGCTCACCATGAATACTCGAAAACTGGCCCACAGGACCTCAAAGGCTGTTATGAAGTCTCATAGACTCCATATAATGAAGTATAGCCTCCCTATACGTCTACGACCAGTCAGCGTATCTTGCATCTCCTGCTATTGTACACACCTCTCAATTGCATATTCCTTGTTATTCATCAGTGGTTCCTACTCTTTACCTGCGTCATCGTGGTTATCCTTGCATTCCTGGGATTTACCAATCTCTCACGAGCACTGCCGATCAATGACAAGGTTCTACACTTTGTCTGCTTTGTCCTGGTGACGGCAGTCTTCTACTTCATTTTCGATGTGGAAGAGTAAGCGAAGCTTAATATGGTCAATCTTGCTGGCAATGAGTGTGCGCAACTAATATGACTTATTCAGAGAAGCTCGTAGAATCTGGTCTTGGCGTCATTTCGTAACCATTTTCACAATAGTTGCATGCTTCTTCTGCGGCAGTATCCTTAGTGAAGTCATACAATCGCTTCTTCCTGTGAGTCCTATATTCTACCAAGTTTAGTGCAGCTGTCCATCTCGGGTCTGCAGTATAAAGAGTTCGACCTCGATGACATTATTGTGAGTCGTGCGCAGTCATTCCGCTACTCACCTCTTACCAATCTATAATCGTTTAGGCAAATCTACTCGGCTCATCAGTAGGACTCTTTGCTGCGTACCATATAGACCGTTACTATCGCTATAGACGAGAGGTACAGTGGGCTCGCTTCCCATTCGTAGATAGGGACTCACTTTTTGTAAGATTTCACGCTTGTATCGACCTCTCGATACAGGTTCCCTTACAGATTCTGAAGATGACGGAGATGCAACCCAAATGTTGCCAACCTTCGACAGTCGCATGACTAATGGCAAACGGGGTCAAAAACCAATACGGCTGGCAGATGTTTGGGACGAGCGTGAAGAGTTATTTGGAGTGGGAGTTGATAGTGATCAGGAAGACCTTGAAATAGGGATCACTGGAAGCCATGGTCGTCAGGTGGCAGATAGTGATGGAAGGCAGGTACCTAAGATCACAGTGACAAACGTATAATTTGTATCACAATATCATGGGACTGTACGAGTACTAGTTGGACCACCATGCTGATTTGAACTCCAATGTTTACCCAATGTAGAAGAGTTTTCATGCCTTTTTGCGCAAACCTTCCTCGATTTTTTCCAGCTCTGACTGTAACGTTTTCAATTCCTTGGCGGCATTCGCGATCTCTTCCATTCTCTGATCAGCCAATTGCTGAATCCCAGCGCACCCACTCTCGGCAACGACAGTGACACGCTCCTTCATTACCTTGTCCAGTGTCGCCTAACACATCACTTGGGTGAGTTGCTCATCGAACGGAGCTTAACATCTGACCTTCAAATCTCTTTCCAGTCCCTGGCAAACCCTCACCCAGTCTTCCCACCACCTCTTCTTCGCCCTCTCCCATTTTCCAACAGCCCACCTCACACTAACCAGCGTGCCAAGTACTCCCAGACCAACTGCTGTACTGGGATCAATTCCCAAGTTTAAGGTTGAGGCGAATGCAGAGAGTAAAGTATTCTCTACACTGGCGCTAGAACCGAGTCCCATACCAGAGAACCATCCAAACCAACCACACCACGTGAAACTGGCACTGGCAAAGATTCCCACTCCGGCACCGAATGCTGCACGCTGTCCTCCAACGTGTAGTTGCATTGTGGGATATGCAATTAATTGCCTTCTCCGATCGTGTAAAGGGGTGATAAGTGCGGAGGGCGCAACCACATAGGAAGTAGACATGCTTTGTTGCCGCAGTGAGTTATGTAAAAGGGCCGACTTGAATGGAGGTTTGGCTTGGCATTTCTCCACCACTGAGAAGATTTTTGTCGTAAAATTTTCTTGTACAGAAGCAAGGCGACCTGTATGCATGACTAACTATTAAGATATCAGATTCATGGTTTGAGGAGGAGAGTAAATGAAAGTGGACCTTTTTCTCTAGATCCCGACACCATACTCGCTCGACTGCTGTAGTGACAAAACAGCTAATCTCGTCAACGCGCCATAACATGCGCCACCATGTAAAGCTGTCCATGAAAGAAGACATCTTCCTTCGAGCTTGGGTAAGAGCTTCCTCAACCTCATCCACTGCCGAAGAGCTTCTATGCGCCGCAAGACTCTCATCCTGTGGCATGGGACGCAATATGGGTGGCCATATACTACTTCGCCTATGCTTCATGCATGGGTAACCAAAGACGTCACTGGGGGCTCTTCTGCATGCCTCTTCTAATTGTGTTCTTAGTAATCTAGTGTCTGCTAGAATATTATTTATGTCTGCTTCCGCACAAAGTATGGCATGTTGACAGGCGGATAGAGCGCTGTGTAATTGAGCAAGCGCGAAGTTCGTCCGTAGGACGGTCAAAGGTGAGTGAGATGGCTGATCGAACATGGAGCGTATTGTGGACGTTATAGAGGACACGCCAGATCCGACAAAGTCATCTTGATATCGTTGAATAGCTACAGAAGAATCAGGCGCAGCACGAAGATTGTCCAAAGCTTTGACAGCCCTTGACGGATCGACAAAAAGTGTTGCTTTAATTTCAGTCACGGATGGAATGCAATTTGGGTGTATATTTGCCGCGGAATCAACGGTCGGAGGAGATATCAAAACCAGTATAACATTGCTTGGCAGCCGAGATTGATAAATGTTCGAAAGAGGTGTCAATGTTGGATTGCAAACTACGATGGGAAAATCCGCCAGGAAGAGTAACGAGGAGTCTGCTTTGGTTATGGGAAGAGCACCATGTTCCAGTGACGCGGTAATTTCAGTTATCTGGATGGGAACCGAGAACTGCTGCAAGTACGATGAAGGCACTTTAATCGTGGCAGCGTTTGCCATGCCACTGTTTGGGTGTCTGTACACAATAAAGCACGTCTCGGGTTCATTCGTATCACCAACACGAAGAAGACGAGAAACGCACGAAATGGTCAAATGGTGTTCAGCGGGAAACTCTCGATGACGGTTGCGCAAGAGTTCATGAGCAACATTATCTGAGGCTAAGGGTTCACATAGGAGTGCGGTGATAAGCCGATCCGAACATGACCACTGGTCAGTTCCATACACTGAACAAGAAGAAAATAACTCGGGTCAATGCTGTTATTGATAGATCACGTATGAATGAGACGCAAATGACGAACCAACGACACGAGCAGGCCGTTCTGCAGTTGATTGATAGTCATCGTAGGCAGCAGCCAAGATATCATTCCAGAATTCGGATGACTCTGTGAATGGCACACCAGAACCAACCGGGTTTAAGACCTGGGGAACAAGAGCCTTTGTTTTGTAGAGGAGTGTAAGTATTTGATGTCTTGAAGTGACATTTGACGGTGGATGGCTCGGCGCTGGTGTTTGACTGGGGGCAGTTGCGAGAGGCCGAGAATGAACGTGGATAGCATTTCGCCTGCGAAAGTGACTCGAACATTTTTTAGATTTTTTTGCACGAATTGGACAGGATGAAAGGGCGCTGCGGGTGAAGCGACAGACTTCCAGACATGCTGGCATTGACGTTTGCCCGAGTGCTTGCAGTCAAGGCGTCGCACTCTTGTTCTGCTACCAAACACTTGTGTTATACTTTACCACGCAACTAATGTGACCCCCTAGCTCAGTGGGAGAGCGTGTGATTCCAGCTGTGGATATCCACAAGGTCATCCGTTCAATCCGGGTGGGGGTCAATCTTTTTTATATTTTATTACGTAATCCACACTTGTTTGTGACATGTTCTCACGCTTACTGGAGTAAATCACTTTGCTCACTTTCTTTCACTCCGCCTCATTTCCATCCTCCCCTCTATGTCCTCCTCCTCTTCCTCTTCCTCCTCCTCTGCAGCCGCGCCGGCGTCGCGGTCACCTTCTCCTCATACCCCAGAAGCGTCAGACCCCGTGGATCCAATCACAATTCAAAGCGACGCCGAGCACACCTCGTCCTGGTTTATTCCAATAAACCCAGGGAGGAGGGCACGTCAGTCGTGGAACGAATCTCTCTCTTTTCTTTCTGCCAGCAAGTCTGAAGATGACCCTATGCTTCGGCTGGACGATCTTATTGAAGCAGACGCGTATCATGAGTGAGTCCCTATGCTTTTACTGCTTTCTCTGCTGTATCACGGCCTTGGATAGTACTCCATCACCAGCCGCCAGTTCATCTCAGATCAGCTCTCCACAACCTCACTCCGTACCGCAAGATTCACCTTCTCATGATTCGCCCCTCAATAACCATCTTGTGCCCTCGCCGGTAACGTCAACAAAGCCGGCTCCACCCCCTCCTGTCCTCCTGCGTAAACCTGACCCAACGTCATTCATTACGCGCGTAACTCATCCGCCGAAAGAGGCGTGTTTCAAGTCAGTTGTTAAACACTCATACGCACCACCTTGTTTAAATTCTGCATAGTCTGCCCATTATGTTTCCTAGCATACCTGAAAGCGGTACTAAATCTCGTGTTGAAACTCAGATCAGAGTTACCGTCGATTTGGCGGGTCCCAGCTCGTCCGCAGATCCACACAAATATGATCGAGTTGGCTCTTGGAAGTGGCTCAAGCTTCCTCCTGGTACGGCAACAAAACGACGAACACGTAAGCAGGGCAAAATAGGTGTGTATTGCTCCTTTTGATTTTGTTTTTTGCATAATTGTGGTCAGACCCTGAACCTCAGGATACGCTTTTTGCAAATGTATATGTCACCTGTGCAACTGCCCCTCATAATCGTGTTTTTAGTTGTACGAGTTGCCAAATGAGAGAGGTTAGTGTCCGGTCGGTGTTAACTCATCTACGCACTCATTCTTGAATAGGCTAAGCGCGTCGCTAAAAAGCTTGCTGCTCGCGTAAGGCCAGCGCGCTCCGACTCAGAATCAAATGACGATCCTTCCCATGCTTCAGGGAAGAGTAAGCAACAAGAGGACACTACCAGTATAATTCAGTTCAACTGTGCCCAAGTGTTGGATTTTTCTACTGGATCTGTGGTGTTACCTCTGCGAATTACCTGTTACTGTCGTCATCACCGCGAGAAGGTAGGCTTCATTGTCAACGTGCAGATGTTAGACAACGCGGCCCGCGTTGTCGCACTTGGTCAAACAAGGCCGATTATGATCACGGATGACCACAAAACTGCCTCATTGCATACCAAAAATACCGATTTTAGCCATAATTCCCCCAACACAGAGACGGATTGGTCTCAAATGGGAGTATTGGCGCATAATATTGCTGCAGGAGATAATCGCATTTTACTGAGGCGCAACAAGAAAGATGCTCAACCCGTTGGGAAAAAGCGACCGAAGCCATATGATTCGAGGGCCAAACCCTCCCGGCCGTCCAGGGAGGGCAGTGCTTCCAGCTTACCCTCTCCTTCGACTCTTTATTCGCCTCTGCCAGGAACGAGGTCGCCGACGCCGTCTAATCTGTTATCCCAGTATCTGACACCGGAACCGACAAATCCACTCTCTTCCCTGCGCCATTCTACAAACGTATCAACCTGTTCGTCTCCCGATTTACTAGCGCACAATATCCATACGGCCCTGAATATGTTCTCTGAGATCAACGTGCCAAATACTTCTGAGAATACCCAGCAGTCACTCGTTGATCCCCAGCTGGCCCCGACTTTGAATGTGCCGAATGCCACAGTGGAATTGCCCAGTCATATACCGCATCCCCATCCGATACCACTCATGTTCTTTGAACCCTCAGGAGCGTCCCACCCCGTCGCCATCCACGCGCCAACTATTCATCGGCTCATCCCGAACTCGGGACCAACTCATGGCGGTATTGAAGTTACTGTGCTGGGTGCAAATTTTTATTCCTCTCTGCAGCTCAATTGTGTGTTTGGAGGAGTCCCTGCGAGTTCGACTCAACGTTGGAGTGATAATACGCTCGTCTGCATATTGCCACCTAGGAGCACCCCTGACGTTGTTGCTGTTTGGATTGACAATTTTCAGCATGAGCAATCAAGTACGGCGACGTCACTTTTCACTTATTCTGATGAGTCGGATCGAACATTGTGAGATATGGTTATTCTGTTACAGATTTGGTTTGTTACTAAATGTCATACCCAGGATGGAGCTAGCACTTCAAGTAGTGGGCCTGAAGATGACAGGCAAGATCGAAGATGCTAAAGATGTTGCGATGAGGATTGTAGGCAGTGCTGGCGATTCAACAGACCCCCAGGCCACAGGCAGTAGTTCTATGATGCAGTTGGCTACGATGAATTCTGCAACTACGCGTGAAATACTCCCTCTGCTATTGAACCGGGGCCTGGAGACGGAGGACTTTGAGAGTCTAATCGTCAATTTCCTCGCGTTATTGGATACGCCCTTGGAGAAAGCTATTCTCAGCTCTATGCAAACTGCTGATGCAATCTCGCATTCGTCGACGACTGGGCAAACATTGCTGCATTATGCAGCATTCCTGGGCTTTGATTCCTTGACGCGATTTTTGGTTCGACACAATGCCGATTTGGACGCGCGGGATCGGAACGGTTACACACCCCTTCATTTTGCTGCGCTTTCTGGATCAATTTGTTGCGCACAAATTCTGGTTGATGCAGGAGCCGATGTAGAGATCGTCAACGCCCTTGGGAATACACCAGCAGAGATTGCCCAGGGGCAGGTTCTTGATGCCCTCCGCATACCTGTTTCAGGCAGTGATTATAACTCGTTATCCGACGAAGAAGCAGCGTGGGGCGATGGGGAAGACGATGCCGACCCGCAGATGTTGCGCCGCACCAGCAGACGCCCATCAAAAAGGAATTTGAGGCGAGGTATTTCTGGCAGAGAAACGCTTATGCATGCAAGTGTCTCCAAGACACCGAGAGCAACCACTCCTCCGCCTGCGTCGGACGACATCAGACCTGATCAAGTACAAGAACAAGAGAAGAAAGTTGGTGCAGATATTAAACAAACGGCCTGGTTTGTAGAAGTGTTTCAACGAACATTTGCGCAACTGCAAGCTCCTCAAGGCTTTATATCCAACATACCGCAATTACCATTTCCACACTTACCTCACTTCCCTGATCTGTCTGCCGCCCCGTGGAATTCATTGCCTCAAATACCAATAGTATTTCCCGTGATTGTGCCGATGCCTGGATGGCCATCCTTCTTCCAAAACCACGGCAGTGACAAAAGTGACGACATGCATGCTGGTAAAGGAATGAGTGCTGGCGCTCTTCGCACTGCGCAGGAGCTACGAGCAATGTTGGAAAAGTGGGTTCCATTGGCAGCCGCAGCTGCTACCACGAGCCAACAAGGTCAAAGTCAACCATTTGATGATGTGCCGCCCCCAAAGTACACACCACGGGCAGAGGCCGAGGGGCGGGAAAATGTATCGTCGATGTCAAAATCGTCAGCAAGTACGGCAGATTGCCGGGATAAAATGAACAATGATGAGCAGGCGGTCAACATTTCACGTTCGGTTTCTTCGTCGGAAGTTCGACCAGTAGAGTATAGGCAGGTTCAGTTGACGGACCAAGAAGTAAACTCGTATGCATACAGACCAAGTGCAAAACAAACACAGAAATTAAAGAAAAAGCGTGAGTTTGCTATCGTCTAGTTCACATATCCATAATTGATTTAACCGACAACAGATGATCGCATGCTCATCGTATTTTGGCTTCCAATTCTGTTCTGTATGTCTCATCTTCTACCAGCATTGGTCCCAATTCTGACTGACAAATTCTCAGTGTCCTGCATATGGGCATTCTACAGTGTTGTAATATTTGCGTTCCAGGCAGTCAAAACTGTCCTTCCACTTAAAGCTCCTCTACGCGGATAGACTTGCCAGATTCCTTTCGAATTCGAGCTGTTACTTTTGCCAATCGATTAGAGATCGTTACACCTTTCTTTGTTATATGATACATTCCTTTTCGACCATCTTTCCCTGCAGCCTTGATTGGCTTTGGTAGTAGTAATTATAAGACGATTGTAATTGATAGAGCTGTACCTTTGAAGACGAATGTTGTTTGGACTTGTTGAAAGCTCAACTTGTTCATTTACTTTGGCCACGCCTGTGGCAATACTCGACGTAAGAATACAGAGTCTACTCAACTTTACACTGATAGGTCAGGTCCATGAAGCGCGGTGCGGATAACCAGATAACCAGAGACGGTGTATCAGATGAAGAAACGGAGGTACGTTATGTTGCACCACGCGGCCTGCTCACCACGCTCACGCGTCGGCCATTTAGGAAGTGTCTACGACGTTCAAAAGAGCAGACGAGTCGGCACTAGCAACAAGGAAGTCAGTGTACTCTTCTGAAGACATGATGCATGAGTTTAACGCATACATGAACTAGAATACGTGGCTTGCCAAAACGTGCCCTTGCAGGAACAGGAGCTGCAGTAGTGAACGGCACGTCTACAACAGAGGTTCGTATGCGCTCCGTTCTGAAGACAGGCCGTCACCCGTAACGTCGTGTTAGGTGTCAACCACACCCAAGTTTTCTGGCTTTGCTGGCTTTGGTACTTCAAGTGCGAACAGCGCATTCACATTCGCCGCCCCTTCCACAAAATCCCCCAGTCTCATCCCTCAGTCATCTCTGGACTCGCTGCCGCAGCCTCTGGGAACCCCATCATTAACCGCAGTTTCTCCCACAGTGTCCTCTACCGCAACGAGTACTGCTAAGACACTCGCGACGTTCTTGGGTGTCACCGAGTCATCGTCACCTCCTTCAAAGTCAGCCGTAGCTGGACCCTTGCCATTCCCACTCACCAAGTCACCCACAGCAACATTAGCTACTTCTGCGCCTGTTCTGCCGGCGACGTCCACTGTTGCCAGGTTGGAGACCGGGCCTAGCAATGCTGCTATCAAGTACTACTCAGAATTACGTGGTCTGAATATATCTGTACTCGCCGCCATTACAAAGGCCGTTGAGGATGATCCATTCGTAGACGTCACACGGATACTGGAACAATACAAGAGCAAACGAACACACGTACAGAGCGACTTTGACAAGACAAAGGATAGTGGTACAAGCAAACCCGCTACTACCACAACTACGTCTCAGCCAACCATGCCTATGCCTCCACCCTCTTTCACCTTTGGTAACAGGGCGTTTGTTGCATCATCCCCAAAAACAGGGGATGCCAGCAATGGAATTGGTTTCCAACCCAAATTGTCCACAACGACCACCGCTGCGCCTTCGCCGTTCACGTTTCTGCGCGCAACAGCGTCATCAGAGGCATCGGCTCTATCAGATGATTCTGCAGAGTCTGCGAAAGAGTCAAACACTAGGTCGCCCTTCTTTAGGAGCGCGACTACCTCCACTTCCAGCCCATTTAATACACCGTCTTTTGGAAATGTGTCAAAACCTGACACATCTTCTGCTTTCAAATTCCCTACTCCACAATCATCATCATCGACAAGTCCCACAGTGACGTCGCCCTTCTCACCGTCAAGCCCCTTTGGCGCTCCTACGAGCGGCTCAAATCCCTTTGCGAAACCTAGTACAAGTATTCCAACATTCGGAGGTTTCCCGAAGACGTCGGGCAGTGGAAGTATTGGGAATCCAGTCGGATTTGGGTTTGGTGTACACACTTCAAAAGACTCGGACAACAGTGGGGATGCAAAGTCCACGACTACATCAGGTTTCTCGTTTGCTAAATTTACGCCTGTACCTTTTGGGGCACTAGTGCCAACTGCCGAGTCAAAAAAGACAAATGGCAGTGAAGAAGGTGGAGAAGAGAATGGTGGCGATGATGCAAACGTGGGTGTGGAGGGAGATAATGCAGCAGCGAGAACTGGCTTATCGGGCCCCAGTCCTCATGATGTAGAGGGTGAAGGGGAGGAGGAGGAGGAGACAACACATTCCGTCAAGCTTAAAGCACACAGGATGAAGAAGGGAGATGAAAAAGGAGGGCCAGGCTGGGTGGAAATTGGGGTTGGTATGTCTGGAAGGGTACAAGATTAATAAGTGAAGAAGGTTTCTAA
The DNA here is from genome assembly GCA_001691775.3 of Amanita inopinata Kibby_2008. NCBI lineage: Eukaryota > Fungi > Basidiomycota > Agaricomycetes > Agaricales > Amanitaceae > Amanita > Amanita inopinata. The sequence continues at coordinate 64,978 of JNHW02000025.1, read as the reverse complement.
TACTTTCATCAGGTGTCCTGCGGCTAAAGAGACACAAAGAGACAAGCGCGCGGCGAATGCTATTGCGGAACGGTGCGACAGGCAAAATCAGTATTGTGCGTCTAATTGTGCAGTGTAAAATTGGGCAACTGCTTATTTTCATACTGAGAGTAGAACTTCATGTTCTACGCTGGATTCAAGGTGACGCTAGCTAAAAGGAGCCTGACGTTTGTAGGTCATGAGAATGGTGTTTCTCAGACATACAGCGTCCGGCTTCCCAATGAAGATCAAGCTCGGTTACTGAAAGAGGCGATCGAGAGGGAGGTGGTCCTCGTCAAGCACAACGATGACTAGATATATGTGAGTACACTGACAACATTTCTCCACTTTGCGGTACTATAACATTGCATACTTGGACGATCTTTGCTGATACAAATGTGTTCTTCATCAAGGTCCCCATTATTATACTGATAACTGCTCGTATTCATCTGGGTTTGCTTTGCAATTCACTTGCCAATGAAATGACTTTGCGCATTATGCCAAATTGAGTTGAGAACAAAAGCTTCACTGAGAAGCATTTCAATCTCGTGATCACCCCAATCCTGTGTCGGCAAGGACTGCAGGAACATGATAATTCCCTATTTGAATGTGGCTCGTCAGATAAAATGTGCCATATGATGAATGGCAACTTGGCAACTTGCCTGGAAGTCCATCTGTCGTAACTTCTCGCTCCACTTTACTAGAAATGCTGAGCATACATACAGGTGGAATTGAGAAAAGGCGTCAGTGCCTTCAGCCTGCAACCAGATGAATCTTGCTAGTCAACGATGAGAGGCGGTGCCTACCAGATACGTGTCCCACATCCTGATGGTATTTTGGACGCTGATTTCTCTCATCAATAAACAGTTCATCCATCTGAATGCGAATTGCATAAATTCAACGTTCTGCGCTTCCAAGTGTGCATGCAAGGGTGCTGGTACAACCATCTCAGCACTAACCATTACATTGATGACCGCAGAGACAGACCATCGATCCGGGCCACCAATTCCGACATTCTGCGAACGCTCCTTTGGATACCAGGCTGCTGGGAGATGTAGTTATCTTGAATGCCATCAAGCAAGCGGGAGAGACACCAGAACGAATCCGCTTCAACAGCATCCAGGACGTGTTTCGGTAGTGACGAGGGATCGAATAATTCAGGATCCGAGTCTATAGAATGCATTAGCGTCATTTAGCGAACAAGCCACAATGAGTAAATACCAATATATGCTGACAAAAACACTTGGAAGAAAGGTGTGACAAGATCATTAATGCCTTGCACGTAGCCGCTCGCAGGATGTCGGATTGCCCAAACGTACAGGATACGCTCTAGGCTCTACTGAACAAACTGAATAACAAATGTCCGATTTGCAGACAAGATCATCTTACCCGCTGAGTGGTAGCATACATCCACAACCTCACACCCGGCCGTGTTCGAGGAACATCAATTTCAATTTGGTGCCAAATCTGCTGATCCAATCCTTCCTTGTCACGGGCAAATGCGACCTGAACCAGAGAGAGGTATTCTTCACGTTTTCTTGCTAGAGTTGATGAACGGAGTGGCGTTGGAAGAGGAAGATATCCCTTTTGTGTCCTTTTTCAGAAAGTAAAAGCAAGAGAAAGTAACAATAAAGTTACCAGCAAAAGTTGCCATGCCATAGGGCGAAAATCGGCAGGAATGCCCGCCCAGGCAAGTTTGCGTAATTCAACTATAACTCTGTGAACACATGCAGAAACGGTGCGATGAGGGCCATACCGATATTGACATCTTGACCCGACAGACAGTCCACGAATTTGTGCCTGCGATTGGTGCGTATTGACCTTTCTCTCAAGAGCTTCTCTGAATGTTCAGGGCCTTCAGACGATGGGTGTCGGAACGACGATGGCGATATGTCTCTGCGTCTTGGACGATACTTGACACCGTTTAGAGGATCTAGTCAAGAAAAGGAGATGGAAACAATTTACAAGTGCGCAAGTTGGGGATGATTACCATTGACTATATCTTCGACGTCTTCGCGAATGGAGACGTGGTCAAATTTTGGTTTTATATGGGTGTAAAGTGGTGGGGGACCCTGATCTGGAGACGCAGATTCAGAATCCATGTCACCAAGGACCATGTCGCCGTCCACGTCTAGATCGTAGCTACCTTGATCGCTGTCAGTTGCTCTGGATAGATTATGGTGTTCGATGGTCTGACTGTGCATTGGTTCGTGTGTTTTTCTGACGATGGTCCAGCCATTTTTTGAAAGTTGTGAGTCGTCTGGTCGGTGGGGGTATGAGCTTGGATTTGGAGCGGTTATATGCGTGTAGGATAAGGCGAGAGTGGAAGAGGAGGAATTGGTGGTCGATGGCTTGGGGACAGGCCTTGGGGCAGAGGAATGACCAGAGGAATGACCCCAAAGATTTGAAAGGGTTGAGTGTCGGGGAGACTCTGAATCCGACGCGCTGTCCCAGGCATCGTCCTCACCCCACTCAATCGAAGCTGGCTGCAGACCGACGTTGGCACGGGTTGCGGGCAGCCTGGCGGTCATTGCAGAGTGGGACATCGCTGGAGTCTACGTGGGAACTCGCTATCTACCGCTTCTCCTCCACCCTCCCCTTTCCAATGCCTCCTTCGCTGTCTCCGATATCCTCTTCCACCGGTCAGATCCCAGCTTCACTCCCCCATACCACCGCGAGACAACCACTACCACATCCTCATACCTTGAGAGCTCAAGCAGCCGCGACAGACGCTCGCCGCTCCCACTCTCACCTCCGTCGTGTTGTCCACTTACAATATCATGCCTGTTGCCTTGCAAGCTGGTTGTGCGATACGCATACATGCAATGTGTTGCGCGCCTCAGGATAGGCAAGGACGTCAGATACTGTAAGAAAATAGGGAAATCCGCCGATGATTCCAACTTTGAAGCATGTGCGAGGAAGGCTGACTTGCGGTCTCTAATTTTGTCAGAGGCATAGATGGGATGCGGCCATGCTATGGCAAGATGATCAAGGTTTTAGGATTTCTAGGTAGTCAGCTAGAGATGTACATACGGTGTGCCGAAGACGCGAAGGCCCTCGTGGTGGATGTGCAATGGCGGAGATGGGCCCATTGGGACTGCATGGCGACATTCCCGTTGTGAGCGTGGATGCACGTTGCTCTCAATGCTGGACATCCCCAAATGACCCGAAGCAGACTGTATGCCATATGATCCCCTCCTTCCTGCACATATAAGTAACCGCGCGCCATCCATTCACCCCACAACCCTCCCACATATCAGCCATCATGCGTGCGTTCATACCAGTCAACAGATGCCAATCTGCCATCTGAGTCTATTACATAGGTCTCATCATACGCGAAAATCCATCTGCAGTCGGCGAATATATAGCCAATTACATCTGCAAGCGGTATATATGCCATCGCTCTCCTCATCGTTACCCCAACTCACCAGAACGGCAGCATCAACGACTTCAATCCGACCCCTGAAAGACCCTTCATATTGGGTCTTCCCACTGGCTCGTCTCCCATACCCACATACAAGTCCCTCATCCGCTTGGTTAAAGAGGGCAGTCTATCGTAAGCCTTGACCACCGCGATAACGCATTTCCGTACCTATCCCTGTAGTTTTAAAAATGTTGTCACCTTTAATATGGACGAATACGTCGGTCTGCCCAAGGATCATCCAGAGTCCTATCACACTTTCATGTTCCGAGAATTCTTTTCACATGGTGAGCGCGGAGTCATCGCATCAAAAAAATCTCCACTTCTCATGCCGTTGATCATTGGCAGTTGATATTCCTCCCTCACAAGTCAATATTCTTGATGGAAATGCAGAGGACTTGATTGCAGAGTGCAACGCATTTGAAAAGAAGATCAAAGATTACGGAGGCGTCGAGCTATTCTTGGGTGGGATTGGCGAGGATGGTCACATTGCGTTCAATGTATGTGTCACCCACCTTTATCAAGTCCACAGTCTCATGGCTATCCATCCTTCTAGGAACCTGGTCAGCATATGAACCATCGTTCGCCCCATTCGCACTGACATCTCTTGACTTGCAGGTTCTTCCCTTGCATCGCGGACGCGGATAAAGACACTTGCCTATGACACCATACTTGCCAACGCCCGATTCTTCAACAACGATATCTCCGCCGTCCCTCGCATGGCACTTACAGTCGGCGTAGCAACAGTCCTCGATAGCAGAGAAATCGTCGTCGTCATCACCGGTTTAAGAAAAGCGCTTGCACTCAACAAGGCCATCGGTACGTCCAAAAAAATTGCTTTCACTATTTAATTCTGACCTGCCGTCGCAGAGGAGAGTGTTAATCACCTGGTATGCACGCTCTCTCCCCTATAGTTCCAGCTAACTCAACCGCACCGCAGTGGACACTCTCCGCTCTACAACTTCATCCATGGGCACTCATCGTCGTCGATGAGGATGCTACCGCTGGTAAGTAGCATGTCATCCCAGCCGTGATGGTCGAGTATCAAACGACCTGCTTTTAGAACTGCGCGTCAAGACAGTCAAATACTTTAGATCGATTGAATACGTCCAGGATGAGGTCGAAAAAACTCAAGCTGAACTCAAAGCCAAGGGCAAAATTGCTGAGAAGCAGGTCGGTAGCATGGAGTGATTGAGCTAATTTGTTCATCAAGTACTTGGCCTGGAACAAACCAATGTTCTTTCTACATCCGTCTCCAAATATTAGAAATCCACATGTTTCATATTTTCAGCTGGCCTACAGACTACAGGCGTATCGAGATATGGTACTGAACAATACCTCACCGGTGTGACGACACAGTCCTTCAACGCCACGTATCATTAACAGTGGCATCTCCCGACGATGGCGTTGTGGCTTGATTATTTGGATCACTCTCCCAAGTTACCACACCATTGTAAATCCGAATGTACTTGTACTGGAATGTAGTACTCGGAGGCAGGTTGATGGTGACTGAAAGCACCCTATTCAAAGCATTTCCTGTGGATTTATAGACACAACTCACCACTCCATGTCGGATAATTATTTGCGTTGAGTGGAACAGGGTTGGTGGTTGACCAGTTTGAGAGCTCGGGGATAGATCCGGTAACATAGATGTTTTCTTATCATCGAGGTCAGCAGAAGCACTCTGGCAGTATCACGAGCGACTGACCTCCAAAGACGGTTGTGGCATACACGTTGAACGTGAAAACAATGGTATCGGCTGCTGGAGAGCAACTGACAGGTACAGATAACCCAGCAGCTCCCCAGCCAGCTGATTTAATTCCATTTCTCACTTGCCAAGATGTCAACAAGGAAGCGTAGCTCCACGTCAGGTCCACTGCACTGGTAGGCGCGCCTGTGCTTTTGTCGTACTGCTCTGATAGTCCACCTCCCGATGGCGTGTACTTGGCTACAGTTGCAACAAAGCTATCCGCAAAGGTCTTGATGTCACTTGTTAGTGTAGTAAAGGTTGAAGAGCCGGAGCTGTATGTTCCAGTCGCAATGCCAGGGATGAAGGTGGAAAAGAATGGCTGAGACAAAGACGTGACTGTAATCGATCCTTGTTGGTTCCACACAATCAGAGCATCGTATAATTGCTCGGCAGCAGCAAGAGTGGTGAGATACCAAGGCTGTAAATATATAGTCAATGTTTCCCTCCTCAAATCCAATGTAATCACATCTTACATTGCCATTGAAATAAGTATCCTCGGGATACCTACCCGTGGCAACGCCCTGGTTGGAAGCAATACCAGAGTTTATGGGGTATATACTCCTGAATGCGTCAACATAAACCTTGAGATTGGCCAATGCCTTATCCGAACACGGCTGGAATGTCACCGGATCGCAGCCTGCTGCTGGATCAAAGGTGTGTATACTCGCCAGCACCGTGTTGGCATCTTTTCCGGAACGGCCCCCGCCAGTATTGGCGGTTATGTGTCCTGCATTATTCCAGTAGGACTGACAGAGATTACATTTTAGCGATGCTGCCACTGCATGATACGATGAGGGGCATGTATTGAGTGCTTACCTGTAGGAAACAGAGCAAGTTTTCAGCTTCGTTGGTATAGGTGGTGGAAGACTGTCCGATTGCGCTTGCGAGGCTAGCACCTTCACGCATAGCCCTGTGCTGGACGGCAGTAGTGAAGAACGATGACGAGTTTACCTCTTCCCATAAGTCAAATCTGTGCGTTGATTGGGCCTCACATGGTATTTATATTAGAGCTACGGACGTACGTTGATTGATTCCAATTCGAAGAGACATAGTTAAGATCCATTTGGATGATAGGCCAGAGGGTGCTGGTCACATAACTAGCATTGCTATGGGAGAGCAGGTAGTTGGCCCAGGTGATAAGTGCTGTGGCTCGAAGTGCTGGGCCGTCTAGAGAGGATATCACAATTAAGATTTCTAGAGTCATCCAGACCGCATGTCATACCTCTCTGAGGTCGCCTGAGGGGGGGTTTTTAGTACAAGAATAGAAGCAAAGATACTCTTAATTACCCCCAAGGACCAGTAAATGCGGTTTCATCAATATTGAATTTTGGTTCTCCAAGGCCGCCAGTTGTGGGGCCACCAGAAGGATCATTGAGTTGCTGTATAATTGCTTGGGCGCCTACATAGTTGTCAATCTCATACCTCAAGGTCGTGTCGAGACCAAGGGTGAATCTGTCAATAGGCATCAGCCTCCTGGCAAGAGAAGAATCGCAAACGACTCACTGATCGATGATGACTTTCAGAACAAGTGCAGAATCCCGAGTCCAGGTATATAAATAATTTGGGTTTGTTGCGGAGGGAGAGGCAATGACTATCCCAGAGCGGGCGCCTGAAGACTTGGAACCGGTAGCACCAATATTTGCTATTAGCCCAGACTTGGCAATGGGAGATTCCGTGGAGTAATAAGCATCAGCTGTGCTGGACTGTGCCCACGCAAGGCCAGCGTAGCACAAGCTGAGGAACAATGGAGTGAGACGCATATATCTGTATGAAGAGGGCAGTGATTACTGTGTCTTGGTAAGTATATGCGTCTGACTTTTTATACGCTCTTGAATAGCGTCGCGATATGCGCATGACGATGATAGAAAGAGAGAGGTTATAATAAATGTAGGCCACAAGACGCTGTAAACCATGTGCTCGCTGTCGGGGATGGGAGAGTGGCCCAATGACGGTGAGTACTGAATTGGTCACTTGCGTCCTGTTTGTAACCGCTCACAGCCAGTTTCGTGTGATTGCCAACGATAACGTTGGCCAGAACTGGGGGAGGTTATACGGTCGGATTGTCAGGAGCACACGGATATCAACACAATTTGCCATCCATTTCGCAGGACCGTGTGCTGCCGCTGGTCACAATCCTCCATATCAAAATACACCATTGCCCTCGTGACTACTAGCCTCGTCCGCTCGCCCTGACTTTCTTTGCCCACTCATCCACTTCTTCCTTTCCTATCACCACCCCATGTATGGCCTGCAAATGCCTCCTTAGATCATATGCTCGTCCAAATGCGTAGTTGCAGTCTAGATTTGATGGCCCCTGGTCTCCGTTTGCACCTGTTTCGGCATTCACATTAATTATGACCGGTGCCGAATGGATTTGCTCGAAATTAGGATAAGGACATCGCAATATTCCATGTGGGTGTGTCTCCCATCGCTTGATATAAGCGCTGCCTGTGATGATGTCGATGCCCATTTTCTTCTTCGACTGCTTTTTTCTCTCGGTCTTGTCATCACTGTCGCTGCTTTCAGATTGGTCAGAAGAACTGGAAGCGATTTGCTCATGATGATTAGCAAGGTGGCGTTGGAGGAGGTGTTTGTAACCGTAAGCAGCGTTACATTTATCACGGGGACATGTAAAGTCCCTTTTTCCTAGATGCGTGACATTTGTATGTGTGGTCAGGGCTTTTTTCTAGCACCTAGCGTCAGCCATCTGTGTTGCAGAGTCAGCAAATATCATTCACCGATTTAAAATCTTTTTCGCATCCTTCGACCTCGCACTTCCAATCTCTGCCTAATTCACCCCCTCTTCGCCTTTTGGCAGGATGCTCTTCGTTATTTTCAGAGTCGGAAATAGCGGAAGCTGCCTTTAATTGATCTTCCAAGTCACGTAGCACATGTAACTTTTGGTGTGCACGAAGATTCCTCCGACAAGTAAAAAGACGCCCTTTGCATGAAGGGTGATCGCAGGTGGGTGGATGTATCGTTCGGATATGGTGTTGAAGAACGGTCCATGTTGGAAAATACGTCATCTCACCATTCGACCCTCCTAGACATGAGTCGTAGACGCATGTGTATCGCTTCTCTAAGTTCGGTAGAATGAGCTTTGTCACCTCTTAGCCAACGGATGTCATACGATCGTGTGTTTTTCCATGGGCGCGCAACTTTTGGCTCGTAGCAAAGGATTTGTTGCAGCCATCATGCTCACATATGTAAGGTTTCGTACCAGGAGGTGCATGTGCCTCGCAAATGTGTGATCGCAATTGATGCTGTTTCGCAAAAGCTTCACTGCAATCCGCTTCGGTGCACTTCTGCAATGTGAGTCTTAGTTCAGACTCAAGTATGACACCTACAATGAAATGTTTGGTTTCATTGTGCCATTCTTGGTGCGCTCGCAAGTGTTGAGAAGTCCAGAAGCGCTTATTGCATCCTTGCTGTGGACAGAGTAGAGGTCTAGATGACTGGGAAAGATGCGTGCGTGCGTGAGCCTGCAGGTGAGTCTCTCGGAGATATGATTTTCCACATCCATCGCAGACAAACGGTCGCTACGATGAGACGCTCAGAAGCGGGATTATGATAGAGTAAGATAGACCTGCCTCTCCTGTATGTGATCGTTGATGCTCCGCTAATCGACATGGTTTAGTATAAGCTTTATCGCATCCGGAATGTGTACACTTGTATCGTTTTTTCGTTTTCTCTACGAGGCTTCCATTGACAATCATCAACTTGTTTTGTGGGCCATGCGTTGACTCCAGTTCATGTTCCAAGTCCGTTGCGATGTAACTTGGCCCAGAAGCAGATGCAAGATGAAGCACGAAATCCTCGCAAGCTTTTCGTTTCCTAAGCACGGTTTCCGATGCCCGGACCGTCGTGGTGAGCACCGGCCCACTTGAAGTCATGAACCCAGTATTCAGAGGGGGATTTTAGATTTTTTTTTAGGATTATTGACCAAATAAGGATGTAATCACTGCTCGGCAACAATTCAAATTCGTTCAAATCCGTCTGTCGGAATTCTCGACCAAACGTTATTGACTTTTCATCTTCTTCAAAAGTCAGAGGTAAAGGCATTGTTTCGGCTTTTATCGAGACATTTAGGACTCGGCTCATCCACTGTCAGCCCCCACCGTCAACCACCAGAGAATGTGTCATAATGGTCTTCAACTGCGCTTTTGTCTTAAACAAGGCGCTGTTCAAGTCCGTTCTTCCCCATGAGTCTGCGTTTCAAAACATTCCGCCAAGGTCTGGCAGGTGTGTTCTGCTGAATGTTTCCTATTTGACACTTGCTGATATCTTTCGTCCATTTGAGTTTTCATAAATATCATTTCTGTTGTCTGCATAGGCTTGTCATTGTCTCTACTACGGGATTTCACTCGGTCTGGCATAGCATGGATGTTGGTGTCGATCCAGACAGTCAGCATATTCCGTGGTCTATTCTCGTGCGTTGTCAGGTTAATGATCCTGAAGCCGGCTTCTCATAGCCATCTAGCGTCTTTCGCAAGCCCTTGTTTAAAGAGGTGCAGTCAGTTGCATCAGAAGCCATCAGCCTATTCGCTCTCTTTCCCTTTCAACTCAGTCAGTCTATTCCCTCAAGGATTGACAACTAACCACTGACTGATATTAGTCATTGCACTGGTCACGCTTAGCGCACCTTTCCGTCCAGAATCGTCGCAGCTTTCCTATGCCCCGTTAATCCTGCAAATATTTGTTCTGCTTAATGCTGGAGTCCGTGAGTTGTTGATCAATCCTTACTTGCGGTTACCATATATCTGTGCCAGACCTTATTTATACAGTCGGTCTCATTCTGGTTGCAACAATAACGGTGTCAGCTTTTGACCGTGACGTATGGATACGCAATATAGACGCATCCCCTTCTCCATTCCCAATCGCGATTCTTTTTGCATTTTCGTGCCCTTGCTGTTACTCTATACCGCCAGCGGGCGATCGCGAGCTGGACGATGAACAAGGCACATCTGAAGTACCGTGTCTTCCAGGCTGCAATTGTGCAAATAAGTTACGAATGCCAGACAATGCCCAGCCTCAGGTTGTCGACGCTTCAGCGTCAACGAGAAGCATTCTATCGGGGTTAAAGGGGTCTGAGTCAATATCACGGACGTTAGTGCGGATACCCAACGCTATAGAACGTCGTTCATCGATTGCTATTGCATTCGAAGTTTGAAGTGTAGGATGGCTTGTAGGATTATAGATTCACGCGAATATATGTTTATTGCTTCCAACGCGACCTGTCACAGCGTGACAGCAGGCATTGCAAGCTCATCAACTTCAACGACGACGTGGATGCCAGTCAGCTCGTCGCGTATCGTGACGAGCATAGCTATAGCATGGCTGGTATATTCAAGCTTCAACTGCGAATACTTTACACCATCAACAGTTCTCCACAGTATATTTTAGCAAGATCCTCTTCTCTTGTAGCAGTTGTCCCAATCCCTCCAGCATCTCAAGACAATAATGATGGCTCTGGTCAGCCCAAATACGCGACAGTTTCGCTCAAGGCTTGCTTAGACACAATATGTCGCTCGAGTCCTGAGCTTATACAAGACAACAACCGTGATTACTCTGTTTATGTGCTTGACCCTCTCGAGTCAAATTCGGCTCCTGCACCAATGAACATATCTAACTCGAATGTAGCTGGCAAATCAAGGGGGACCCGCGAAAAGCAGGCGGAAACATCCTGTGGGGTGGCGGTTGGCTTCGGATTGATGTCGTGGGCATTGCTTGCTGACGAAAATGATGGCATGGCTGTGACTGGAACGCAGGTCAGAATAAATACTGGGCGAGAAGCTTTGGAAGTTATTTTCGCCCTGAGAGAGGTGTGTGATGCTGTCTTTCCAGTCAATCTCATGTGTCGTGGCTCATCAGACTACCCTCTACTTAGACCATGGCGATGCAGAGGACGTCATTATCTGCGAACGTGAAGTCCTGGGGCCTCCCCCTAGGCGTATCCCCTCATCCAACGCGTTATATCACACCTGACTCTGTGCAAGGTTCTTCCGCATCTGCCTCGAGCGCAACAACAACGATAGATCCCAACATGCTGTCGCTGCCTGAGTCCTCCGCGAAACAACAATCCGGGTATATTGGGAGTGCAAGCCCCACAACCACAGGGATTCGGACTTCAAGATCATGTGTATTGCCTTCAGGCTCCCGATCCGTTGACGCTTCCTTCTCTGCTAGGGCGGCAGCAACAGCTCCCGCCCAAGCTCGCAACAAGGCGAAATCGAAAGCAAAAAAACCGCCAAAACTATCTACTACGCCTGCAAGCGAATCGGACCGAATAATGTATGCGTCCGAAACATACATTGGCCCATTCAAGAAGAAGGGTAGACCAAGAAATGCTAGCTGTGGAACAGTGATCGGAAAGGATTCATCAATATCAAATGACACGAGCCGAAACGCTCCCGGTTCTTTCAAGAGTCAAAGCAGTGCCGATCCCCACATCCAGAGCTTGGGAGAGTCGGAGCCGGTGGACGCGAAGCCTGTTCTACGACGAGACCAATCTCACATAGCGTCGGTATCGTTGACTGCAGGATCTTCGAATACGCCTTCTATGGATCTATTGAGGAATGGAGAAGCGCGTTCCATGACTGAGCTCTTGAATGCCGTATCGAACTCCCACTCGACAAATGCTCAGAATGCGACATTGCTTGCTGCACTAGGTGTAATTGATTTCCCTAATAGCAATGGCGACCAAGGAATGTTGGTGAATAATCAAGAACCTAATCCTACTCTTGTTAATGCTCTCAAACACCTTCTATCTGCATACGTCAAGCAAGCTTCCCAGTCCGCTGTCTCACAACTGCCGACTTCCACCAGTGGTACCGGTACGACAACAAATCCAAACCAGGATGATGATGTCGTCATACTAGATAAGGAGAACGTAGACCCACTTGCGTTTCGAAGGCGTGCTGACAAGGACTTGTCATGTCCCAAAGCAAGCGATTTCAGACAGTCAGTGAGACTGAATGCAGCGGCTGTCGATTCACGTAGTTCGGGTCATAATATCCTCTGTCAGAGGTATGTTAAACGTATTTGATTTATACCTCTCTGTTTAACGTTATGTAGCACTGGAGTGCAGAACAATAGCGCACCACAAAGCACCATGAAGAGAAAGCGTACTCTTAGTGACTTTATGGACGAGAAAGAGTCGGAAAGACAAAGAGAAAGAGTTAAGGAGAGGGAACGGGAGAAAAGACATCATTGTCGACGGCCACAAACTCAGGACTGCAAGGCATCCGCACCTACTTCTGAGAGTGCCTTCAATAGTCTTCGACATTATCCGAGATTACTCGTTGGCGAAGCTCTTCCCAGGCCCAGGAACAATTCTTACTACAGAAAACCTCTGGAAGCCTGGAGTTCACCCCCTCGTCCCAGCCGTGACTTGGGCAACATCTCTGACGTCTCCCGTCCCATCTCCGTTCCTGACTCCCCTGCCCCAAAAGCCTGTGCTTCATCTCCTTGTAGGGTCAACTCAGATCGGCTACCACGCAAGCGGTACATCGTCCCTGAATGGGCTCGGACCAATACAACAATGCAACCTCGTTTATCAGAGGAAGCGCAGCGCGCCATGGAAGAAGCTGAAGAGAGGAAAAGGAGAGAAAAAGATGCTGCGAAGAAGAAAGCTACCTCGACTCATAAGAAAGTGAAACAAGGATCTAAAGCAGACCTTGCAAGACCAATTGTCATGCAGCCAATGTCGGAATGTACAGAACCAGAGACAACCCAACCAACCACTGCAAACAGTAGTTGCCCCGTGTTCGCAGTCTCGGATGCGGCCGATGGTTTACTGTCCTCACTCTCACGTTTACCCTCTCAATCATCGTCGCCCCATTCCACGTCAGCGTCTTCATTATTATCAATACCTCGAACGCCGCCACAAAGGCGTCCAATCTCCATGTTTACCCCAGAGCGTGGTTCGAGCTCTCTGTTCACCCCTACGCCTAAAGCAGGGAGCTTTTACTTACCTGGCAGCACTGAAAGTCCGCTGTTCACACTCGGAAAACGTCCAGAACCTCCTCCGTCTCCCTTGGCCGCCAGGAACAAAACTACAAAGATGTCACCCATCCAGGCGGTCATATCCGGCAAAACTGTTGGTGTGGCTGGTTGGACTGGCGGAAGTAGTGACAATGATGACAATGACTGGGATGATCTTGATTGTCCTCCAAGTTCCTTGCCAACGGCTAGCAGCGATATTGAAGATGACGCACCAACGTCAAGCACTGTAGAGGTCGAACAAAGCGAGGACAACAGCGAGGACGACTTGGAGGAGGAACAATGCTCTATCAGACAGCATTGGGTTGGTCTACCACCCTCGTCTCCACCACCTCCAACTAGCCCGGTTCTAACAGCACAAGAAACCGACGATGACGATATGGACGTCACAGCGTTACCTGTGCCAACTTCTGACATCGAGAAGAATGTGTTAGATCCTGATGTTCGGCCAGAATTCACGCCAGAAAGAGGCATTGAAACCCCCAAAGATGCACTTGATTCCCTCCTTTCTTCCTTCGTACATCCCCCTGAAGGTTGCGCTGCTTCCGATGCGGACATGTTTGGTCAGTTATCCAGCACCAACAATCCAAGGGTGGGAGACAACACTCTTGACTCGAGTTCTCCGCTTCAGTCAGGCCTTCAGAATGATCTTGTCGACTTTGACTTTACAGAGTTTTGGGAATCATTCAAACCAGTGGTGGAGGAGCATGCCGGTAACAGCGTTGAAAGACTTGGCACAACGGATACAAGTATACGACTCGACCCGGATTGTATATCGACCGCGGGACTGGATCATATCAAACTAGCGGAGGACGTGCAAGCGCTGTTTGGCGGGTGCTTGATATGAATCGAATTGTTATAATGCACATGTATTTTCTTATAACTGTTTATTGCTGTGCATCTTGTTGTCGTTAGTATGGTTTCCAGCATAGTAGAATGTACAATGGTCAGGTCACGTGCTACCTGAGCTTGACTCTGGTGGGTTAGTTGAATCAACCTGGCAATGCTCAGCGAAAAGGCGAAAGGAAAGCAACGAGCAATTGAACCAAGTCTTGAACCATCAACCTCTAATGCACCGACTGATTCTCCTCAAGAGAAGAGAGATCTCACTATCCGATTCACCGAAGGAGCTCTTGCGGACTTGACTGTCACAGTAAGCAGAGGAGAAGTGGTCAGAGATGTGAAGAAGAAAGTGAGTCCAGTTCAGAAATTCATTCCCTTCAATAACTGACCATCGCATCCAGATTCGGGAAGCTCGACCTGAGCTGAAAAACCGGCGATTGCGACTCATACAATCTGGCCAACTGCTGACTGATGCTACGCATCTATTCTCCCACTCTGTTTCCGTGGAAGAGAGACCACACAAGGTTATCGTTGATGATGATGATGATGATGTGTCTGGTAGATCGTCCAATGCGGACTGGATGCATTGCTCTGTTGGTCCACCTCTGGAACCCGGTGAGGAGGAAAATGATAATGGCAGAGCTCAGGTAAGCTTTATCTTTCCAGTCCGTCCACATTTTCCCATCTTTACCGTCTCGGTCTGTTTTTTAGAGAGGTCAAATCAAGCCTCAGAGAGGCTTCGACAGGCTGGCATCCATGGGCTTTTCGGAACCAGACATTGCCAACTTCCGGCGTCAATTCCACAGTCGATCCTTGATGAACTATCTCGATCTCGACTTTGAAACCGAGGAAGAATGTGAGTTTCTTCATTATGTTACTCTCGAGTTTGCCCATGCAGAATAGACGATGAGTATGCCCGGTCTCTCGAAGAACAGTGGATCGACTCTCTGGATAACACAAGCACAGCGTCGCTTACACAGTCAACGTCGTCAAGCTCTTCTGTTCTACAAGGCATTATCATTGGGTTTTTCTTCCCCATCCTTCCATTCTTCTTCATGCGCAACCAATCTACTCCTGTATTTTGGGAAGATGGCAGTACGCATGATACAACACCCAATGTCATTTTGTCGTATGTGCTTTTCAAACAGAACAATGTTTCCAATATCATTGACTGTTCCCTCAGAGAAAGCATGCAAGTGGGTTTGGTTGTTGGTTTCTTGGTGAATATCTTGTTTGGATTGTGGAGGTTTGTGCTGGATACAACATGAGTGTTGTCTGAGCGCCGTCGCAGTTTCTATACTATACCCGGATTTAGTTATAATGGGCCGCTGGTCCATAGTTTAGATTGCATGGAGTATGATAGAGTTATAAACAGCACATCGTTATTGTACACTAATGACCAGTTGATTTAAAGATCATAAACAACTCGTGCGCCCACCCAAGCGTAAGGATAGTTGTGTTGGTAGAAGTTTCTTACCGTACGCCGACCAGCAAGACGGGGTATCGTTGCATACGAGGCACCCAGCTATGGTCCCATTTAAGATAATTCTGTAACCAAACATAGGGTACGTACCACCACTTGGTGTTTCATATCGAAGAAGTCTGTTGAGTATCCTACAAAGAGCTTCGTCGGTGAAAGACCTTCGTGCGTATCAAAAACCGTCGAGGTCCATTCCCATACACCTCCATTTGAACCGCGGCCCTGGTAATCATCAAGGCCTGTTGTCGCTCTACACTAGAGTCAGGGCGAAGTGCAGAAAACATGTAACATTCGACTTTACGGTGTAGGATGCCAGTGCCTGAACCCAACATTCGCGCCACCCTCGTATCCTACGTCGTACTTGTCGAAAAACAATCGGAGCTCAGGCTCAGTAGGAAGGCGACCACCTTTGGATTGAGCATAGAGAGAAAGGTCGTCATAAGAAGTGAGTACAGGCCAGTGCTGCGCAATGTCCAGGGGCACCGGACCGTAAAACGTTCGGACCTGGACACGCAGTTATGAGGCGGAGGAAGGAGACAGATAAACTGCAAATACATTACCTTAACTTCTCCATTCTCAATGCACCAGCTCTTAGGGATGGATACATGCTGATTCTTTCTCCAAAACAACTCAAACTCGCCATTGGTAACTGGCCTCCACTCTGCCCTGAAACGACCGACATTGACGCATCGCGCGGGACTCTCATTGTCCCATCCAAACGTGTGACCATTTACATTAAACTTTTTGTCATCCAAGTCGTCGTCGTCCCCTTCGCAATCATCATGTCCTAATAAAACTGTTTCGGGCCCAAGGACAACGCCGGACGTCGATGGATTGGGTATAGCTGACCACTGTTGGTGCAGCGCCATCCAAGGTGGTGTAACAAACCCTGGAGGTGGTAAGGTGCCACAGCCCGCGCGCTGAAGTAGCATATACAGAAGAGTCTACACCTCTATGAGAATGGCGACCAGCTGAAAACATGATGCAGGAGCATACCTCAACGTGAAACCCTTCATGCTCAAATGTCATTACAAGTGTGCGAGCAATATTGCGCGTCAGATGTCGCTTGCCAGTTTGAAGTTCTTCATAGAGTCGGGCAAGGCGAGCATGGACACGTTCGCGGAAATTTATGATGTTCTCTAGCGTTGGCCAATCGTCGTCCCTTTCCGGAACTTCTGAGTGTCTCTAATCGAACTGTGAGGCAGTATCCCAGAAATCATAATGCAACTTACGTGGCAGTGCTCAGGATCATCTACATGCGGATCTATACCCCTCTGACGCTTGATTGAGCCAGCGGTCGTGAAGCTAATGGACTGGACGCACCTCAAATATGTTCCAAAAGTGTTTAGGCTCGGAGGGACCTCCACCTACGGCTTTCGACAGCAACATATCCAAAAACCTTTGAACCAGTCAATTCGGAATGGTACACATATTCAACATGACTTGTACTCACGTTGGAATATGTCCAATATAAAACAGACACTTATGCCGAAGGTCAATTGGTTTCTGGTGTAGCATGTCCCGTGGGATCATCTGGAGTGTTACAAGATCCCACGCAGTCCATAAGTTTTGCCATTCTTCCAGTGTCGGTATATTTCCTTTTTTTTCAACAGGGGTCTGGTTGAAGGCCGCGGTAAAACTCTGGGATACAGATATGGGAGCAAATGTAAAGGTTGGTTTCTCCAATATGTAAAGTGCATATTTGCCCTCTTCAATGGCAAACGACACAACGGATCGCAATGATACCATTGCAAATGTCTTCAAGTGGGATGCTTGAATAGGATCAATGGAATTAATCGTCTATTCGTGACACGATATCTCAATATCTTCATAAAGGGGTTTAACAAGAATTTACCTCGAGATGATTCAGATCTGACACTTCCTGAGCAGAAGGGGTTAGCTTGTAAGATATACTCATGCCCTTCATTTCAAGACATTCTGTCATCCACCGGCTGTCAGATGGTATGGACGGAAGAGCGCTGGCATGGGGACTTGTGGGAAGGAAGAGACCCATGGTTCCATTTAATGCATGCTTTTCAAAAACTGTCTTCAATGCGTCAGGCTCTGTTATCGCGCTGGTAAGTAGCACATAACATTTCGGGGACTGGATAGCCTCCGAACGACATGAATTCGAAATATCTGACGAGGGCGTTGTAGCACGGCTTCCTGTACCAGGCTCAGAGCCATAGACAGAAGACGAGGAAGAGGAGGACGAGAGGTTATTCATCTGGGAAATGCAGAGCCGAGTCGCAGATTGAAACAAAACCAAACATTTTATACGGTTCGCTTATCTATTGACACGTATTAAACTCCGCACATGATGCCATGAAGCGTACTATGAGGATCGAGCATCCCTTTTCCAACAACGAACCCCAAAAATTGTGTTGGATCTAACTCCAGCTGGGAAGCCTAGGGCGGCGTTTGAATGTCATTGACGAGATAATGTGTGGGGAACACCCGGATCTTGAATTGGACTCTTTCCCATGGCTAACACAACTGAAACCCTGGATAGCGGCAATGGCGTACGGCGTTCCAGAAGTAGTATCATCTATTGGAGCGTTCGACCAGGTGACAGGAACAGACGTAAGAATTGAGTCGCATGTCGTCTTCAACGGCATCCATGGGGACAGGCGGTCTGATCCCGGCAAATCACGGAGGCCATCTCTTGGCGGATGAGAAATAATCCAAACGCGATAACGTGCAAGGTCATGAGAACGCGGGAGTCGGAGTTTCAGGCGAAGGCAGGCTTCGTCTTGTGTCTTTGTCGCGGAAGGAGAGACGGGCAAGTGGGGGGCTTATACATTCCACGAATTGCGTTGACGCATCCGGATGAATACCGTCAATATTTCCTGAGCACTGAGTGCATGAAAGATCAAGAATAGATAACCAGAATAATCTGAGTGTTCAAACGAGGGGGGGGAAATGGTGAAACGAGGCAGGCAACGACGGGATGGAGGACAAGGGGAGTGAAGGTGGATAGGAAGAAGGGGAAACAAGAGAAGGAGGGCACATCTCGACATATTTCTACTCTCTCTCTGTTCAAACTCAGACGATGAGGTGCTTTCTGCTTGCAATGGCGTGATTGCGTGGTTCTGTTTGTCGCTCTCTAGCGTTCCAAACATGTGCAAATGAATCAATCTATGTTACACCTGCTTCCTGGTATGCTATCAACACGAGTGGGAACAAATGAACGAGACAATAAAAATGAGTGCAACTTGTATAATATTAGAGCTTCATCAAAGCCTTCATTGCATTGGCAATCGCATAACTTGACTTTGCCATCACCTGCCTCGACTCCTTCGTAAGCTCAGGTAGCGCCTGCACTTCACTGAGCCTGTTTGCATGCTCGCTGAGGTCCCGCAATATGTCATTTCCTTGCTGGACCGAGTTCACAGGCAGATTATCTTTGCATACAGCAACTATACTTGACACAATGGTAATAATTTGCGTCAGGTTTTCGTTCAGCGACGGTGAGGGCGTAGCGCTTCGAACGCCAGTTAACACGCTTTGGATTGCCACGACAATCGCTCCCGTCTGAACATCAAGGTAACGCTGAGCATAAAATATCGTTAGAACCTTATAGACAAGCAAATTGGAATATACAAACTGTTAGCTCTGCCCAATTATCTTCTTGTCCATCAGCCGGTGCAGAATCATCACTCATCCCTCCAAGAGAGTTCTGCTGGTCGAATATGGGGGGTGGGGAGTTTGTTTGCTCAGAACTCGAATTGTCTGAATGCGGACGACGCCGTAGTTCATTGGGACGGGTATGGGGTGATGATGCCGTTTCATAGTACCGTCCTTTGCTTGAAGCCACCGAGGTTCCACTTGCTTTCCGTTGGTGTGTAACTTTTGTTTCATCAATAGAACGTAAAGAGGTTACGAACGCTCCAGTTGCTGGGCTGGGTGAGTGTTGCGTCAATGCAAACTTATCCAGCTCGGCTTTGGTAGCTTTCCTGATATGTATGACCTTGCCTATTTCTGTGATGGTGACAGAAACATGGCTGGCTGCAGCATCGAGCAAGCTGACTGGAGACATCCCAGAGCTCGTTGCATGCGTCTTCGACGCAACGACAAGATTGCTTAACGTTGCTTCTGTTCTCTCACGTAACGCCAGGAGGGATTCGAAGTCGATGCCTGCGGGATCACGTTGCGCCCTTCTCTCAAAAACACGAAGATCGTCAATAATGGCTGTCACAGCATTGACCACTAATTTCATAGGTTGTAGAACGCGTGTTGGAGCATTTGAGCGGCCCTGCGTCAACAAACTATCGATGGCAGACTGGAACGCAGTGACATGGATGTCCAAAATTCCACCGTCAGCTGAATAGGGAAGCTGGTCGTCGAATTTCGGCGGTTGAAGGAAGAGTTGTGATGTTGCTGCATATTTTGTAAGTTACAATCAAAACAGTAAATGTAAGAATATCACCCTTCACGGTCCTCAGCTCTGTCTTTGCTTGCTCGTACTTGCGCTTGTAGTCTTTGAGTTGATTGTCAAGCTCCCGGATGACCTTTGCATCGGACTCTTTTGATGCCATTAATTCGTCGTTGCGTCGTGAGAGGTCAGTAAGTTCTGACACCAAGCCCTCCAATTCTGACTTGAGATGATCGACCAGTCCTGCATCGGCCTATACAACGAATCCCAATGAACAGTACATGATATGGACCCATCTTTATGCTTACCCCTGTCTGCCAACTCGATTTCTCATCCTCCAACCTCTCAAGTCTATCCCGTAGGATCTGGAGTTCGTCTTCGTCGTCCGCCGCTCGACGAGATTCTCGATCTTTCTCCCGCTTACGAACATCTCGCAACTCGTCCAAATCTTTCTGCAAGGTTCTAACCACTGCAGCTTGTTCCTCAGCTCGCTGGAGGGAAGCAAGAATTCTCAGAGATCAAAATTTACATGTCCTGAGAAATTGGATACGTACTCGCCGGAATCCAACAAGCTCTTCCTCCAACTGCTTCACCCGAGCTTCACCCTCTCTCAGTCTTCTGTCTTTCTCTGCACCACCTCCGGCATCACGTTGAAGGTTCGATATCTGGGTCTGCATCGTTGCTATCTTGTATTCATACTCCCGACGCATCTTTTCTTGATCATCCATCCCACGTCCTGATAACATTCGAGAAGTGATACCACCGCCTGCTGACCGATCAGAATTCACAGACGATCTTCCGAACTTATCGTAGTAATCGTCACCGCTCCGTGTTCCAGAGACGGCGCCCTCATCCTCTTCGTCATCCATGCCTTTGAGTCTAGCGCTCAACCCACTTAACCCTACCTGCGGGCTCCGCGGACTCATAGGGCCCGGATAATCACTAGCACTATCGTGTTCCCCGTCAGTCATGCCAAGTTCCCTACTTGGATCTCTGTTGCGATCACGTTCATCAATAGAAGCTCCGCCACTTTCTCGTATTTCACGTCCGTAAGGCACTTCTATGTATTCCTCTTCCATCGTACTCTTCGTAGGAATAATCATACCACTTGTGGCGGTTGCGCTTTGCCCAGTGCTGGGATTTACCGTGGCAGTCACATCACTCATACCACCAACGCTTACGGAACCACTGGGACGTCTCCCATGATCCATGTTGGTCGCTGAATGGTCACGATCCTCCGTTCGTCGAGTGGTATCTTGTGAAGCTTTGCGGCGGGAGCTGACAGAAAAGGAATCTTCACTGATTCGGCCCTGTGTGTATGGATTCGGATAGAAATCACTATCGTTAGTCCGCCGTCTGTCCATTGAGGGCTTGCGGCTGGGACCACTGCCCCCATATCCGCTATCGGAGGGTCTGTCGACAGATGTACGACCAGATGTTCTTGAGCTATTAGTTGCGCGAGGAGGTGAGCCTGGATAGAAGTCAGGTGCAGGAGAGTCGTCGTAAGCTGATGCTGCAGAGCCCCTCCCTGACGGCTACATAGATATATCGGTTGGAGATGAGTCTCAAAAAAGCGGAGATAAACGACATACATCCTCCTTGAACTCGGGATACCTCCTGGAAAGTTCAAAGTAGACGTCGCTAGAGAGGTCTTCGAAGCGCGAGGTAGGCAAGGTAGCAAGCTTCTGTCGTGCTTGGTTGCGCTTCGGATGAAAGTCTTCTCTGACAGGCAAGAACGGAACTTCTCGAAGATATTGCGTATTACGGAGTTTAATTATAACAGACATGAGATCCACATACCTTCGTTCTCATTCTTCCTGCGCATAAGCTCATCGTAGACATCGGTAGAGAGTTCATGGAATTGTTGGACCGTCAACCTCGTGAGCTTCTGTCTGGCTGTGGTTCGAGAATTTGGGGCAGCTAAGATTGTCGTCGCACTGGTTAGCAACAGCTAAAGGACGGATTATTTGACCAACATTTTGCCAAATAGACGGCGAGATAACGCGAGAGCTCATCAAAATGGGTCTTTGACACGGACCGGTAGTCCACTGTTGGGACAGAAGGAATATTCTTGTTGACAGATCGGTAAGAATCAGTACGATAGTTAGATATTCCCGAGAACGCGGTTGGGGTTGGCGAGGGTGCGCGAGAAGGGACTCGCTTCATGCTGGAGGATGGGGGAGGGGGGAGAGAGGGGGAAGGAGCTGAACGACGCCGTGGACGCGGAGAACACGCTGAAGACGCATGTCCCAACGGATTCGGTTAGACAAACAAATACAACATCCGACATCCGACACGTGCGTCATTTCTACGCTACGACCTTACAACGCTTTCGACTTTCTCTCTAGCTTTCCAAGTGCCCGCTTGCGTATGCTTCGGTGCAGTCCGTGTGTATACCAGATGAACAAACTAGGCATCCCAATCAACGTCATCCCATAGTCAATCAGCCCATGCGACCAGTACGGTGTCGACGTATTTGGCCGACCACTATATCCGGCACCACACGGCAATCCAACCTTGCCCAAGACAGACCGCACAAATGACGCAGGGGTAGGCACCAATGCAGATGCTTTCCTGATTTTGGACATCTTGGACACCTATTTCTTTCTCTGAGCAGGTTCATCGTTTGGTCAAAGATGTGGCCACATACGACAAAGTACGTGTTAAGATGTTCAACAGTGATGTTATGTTGCTTCAACTCTTCCCCGAGAGCACTGGAGAAGGTGGCAAGGAATGCCTTTGTACCAGAGTACGTCGCAAGCATCGGTGAGGGAACTGCGCCCGAAAATGAACCGACGTTCAGGATCAATCCCCGCTTACTACAATCCCGTTCAACACGACACCGGCACACTTTACGGGCACTCACCGTTGAACCATACCAGGTAGAACAGCACCAGTTACGCGCAGAGTCGCGTGTACATTGATGGTCACAATGTCTTCAATCTCATCTTGTGGAGTCTCGACAAAATAGGTTGGCATAGTATGCGACTTCCCGACGTTGTTCACTGTTAGCTTTCTTTAGTTTTCGTAACTATGCGTAGTGTAAACGGAACTGACCAAGGACGCCGACGTCCAAAGCCTGAACAGTATCAGAAAACGCATTATATGCAGCCTCATCTAGAATTGAGAAATCAATGCAGTGTACACGCGTCGAGATTCCCGGGCATTTGTTTTCTGGAAAAGGAACGAATCAGTCGCGCATCACTCTGCATATGCTGCAACACATACGTATTTCAGACGCTGTTGATTCTAAAGCCGACTTGTTTCTAGCAACCAGAAGGACATTGAAACCTGCTTTGGCTAACTGGAAAGCGAACTCTTTGCCGATGCCATCGGATGCGCCTGTGACTATTGCCCAAGCACCTTTACGAGCACCAAAGTGTTTGAGCTACCAGTCGATTCGGTTAGAATCATCTCTTTCAGTAGATGACCAAGACCAAGAATACACGTACATTTGTGCCAGGCAAGACAAAAGTCTGTAAAAGAACCGACGCAGTCTGGAACACGAGACGCGCCACGCTGAGTGCACCCAACGCTAACAAGAAAGCAGAGACGATAGGCCTTTTGGACACTATTGACGCGTCGTTGACCGTTATGATACTGCCAAGTCAATTCAAGCAACTCACCAGCCACGTAGGCAAGGTTTTGGATTTCTGACGTGTCCATGTATGCGTCGGACGACACTTGCAAATGAACCGCTAGGAAGAAAGGTTAAGAAACGTGAAAAGAATGTGTGTTGAACTATTTATCAACACCGTGTCCTCTATCAATTAATTACCGACCAACGCTATGGTTGCCAAACGTCCTGTTGTTGCCAGCAAGCATGTGACTATATATGTTCATCATATTATCCGATAATCATCTCACTCGGAACCGATTTACAAACCAAGAGTTCCATTAACCTCTCCAGCAATGGATATTGAGCAGTAATTCTTCTTCCAAAGGAATTCTGTTCTCCCTCAGAAGCTGTTTCTAGATTCCGTAAAGCTGGTTATCAAGCCATAGACCGCATTTGCGATTATTATTATTCATTACAAGAACAACCAGTTATCTCAAAAGTCGAGCCTGGATACCTCAGACAACTGGTTCCATGTATGAGTGCGTTTTAGCTCAACGATTACCAACTGACGAATGGAATGTTAGTATGTGCCCCTGAAAAAGGCGAAGAGTTTCAGGTCATTGCTGATGATTACCAGAAACTTATAGTACCAGGTGATATCAAGTCTACGCTTAGTTTCAGTAATCATTTATTCTTGTTCAGGTCTCACCCATTGGCAACATCCATCCTTTTTTGGATACTTCCCAACCGCCTGCACGTTCGAAGGAATGCTGGGAGACCTGTACGCATCAAGTATCTGCAATCCTGGGTTCAACGTTCGTCATTTAACATAACGAAGTACTAACTAACCACTCGTTACACCCTAGTGGTTTGCAAGTCCTGCATGCACGGAGCTGGAAATGATAGTGATGGATTGGGCAGCTCAACTCCTTGGCCTCTCCCCGGCCTTTTTAAACTCGTCCGGCATTGGGGGAGGTGCAATACAGGTCAGTAGTGTGACTCTAGTAGCACGGCATTTACTTATGAAACACAGACTACGGCTTCAGATTCGGCACTCATCGCAACTGTTGCCGCCCGTTCCCGGTATCAGCACGATCACCCTAACGTCAAGGCAGAACACCTAGTCATATATACGACAACGCAAACCCATTCTCTTGGATTAAAGGCAGGTCTCATCTTAGGACTTCCTGTACGTGCCCTTCAAGTGCACGCAGCAGACCGATTTGCGCTTCGAGGGGAAATTCTACTGTCTGCATTGAGAGAGGATGAGAGCCAAGGCCGTAAACCCTTTATTTTAAGTACGTTTTATCTTTTTTCGCCTTTCACCTGTCCCCCTCTCTGATGCCGATCAGTTGCTACTGTTGGCACCACATCCTCTGGGGCAGTTGATAATCTCCCAGAGATTACAGAAGTTGGTGAGCGGCCTTTGCCCAGTAGTCGCTTTACCTCAAGTCTCTGACTCGCTATGGCAGTCAAGAACTACCCCTCACTGTGGATTCATATTGATGCTGCTTGGGCCGGCGTCGCTCTTTCCTGCCCCGAGTACAGGGAAATGTGTTACTTGAAAGAGATAAACGCTTACGCCACTTCCATCTGCACGAACTTTCACAAGGTTTGTTGTCGACTTGTCCTGCTCTCGCCAAACTCAATGGAGTTGAAGTGGGGTTTGACGAACTTTGACGCATCCACGCTTTGGGTGCGAGACCGAAAGCTCTTAACAGACGCCTTGGACGTCACACCTCCGTTCCTGAGAACTAAGCACGGTGACGCCGGTTAGTAGTCAATCTTGTGTAAATGAATATTATAATGAACAAAAGTGCAATTTAGGCACTGTTATTGACTATAGGAACTGGCATCTAGCTCTTGGCCGTCGTTTCCGCTCTATAAAACTGTGGTTCGTCTTGCGTAGCTTTGGTGCTGAAGGTTTTCGGCAATACATCCGTCGTGTATGTCGTACCCCTCTTTGTTCTACTCCATTGGCTTACCAGACTCGTCCGTACAGTCAGTCAAACTAAATGAGTATTTTACAGATCTGTTAAGGAAGTCTGAAATTCTGGAACTCGTCACAGCGCCGTCACTAGCATTGTCTGTCTTCAGACTCAATCCCAAAGGAAGAAGCGGGATAGAGCATCCAGTGACCGAGCTGAACAATTTGAACCGCGTATTCTATAGTCGTGTTTCCGCCAGGGACGATATTGTGCTCACACAGACTGTATTGAATGAGGTCGTCTGCATTCGCTTTGCCGTTGGTGCGGCCCGTACGGAGCACAGGCACGTTGAGCAAGCGTTCAAGCTCCTGCAGGACGAGGGACAAGTTGCTATCCAGGAATGGGAGCAGACTGCCCGATTAGATGGACCCCTCTATCACTGATGCCGACAGACAGAAAATTGACTCGTGTTCACTGGTAATTCAAGCGTAGTATTAGGATGGCTACCATGCGCAATCTGTGTCAAGCCTTACAGTAAATCCCATGCTTATAGTACCGTGCTGCGTACAGTCTGTGTACAAGATTCTCCCCGTTTCTACGTTAGCTAGTTGGAAGGTTTGAACAGTGAGGTACAATACCTGCGATGTGGCGTGCCTTGACGCTGCGATAACCACGGAGCAGCCTCAAGTGCGCTGTGTGACGTACTGCCAATGACATGATGCGTCAACGTGGGTGTATCATGTGACATGGACCCACGTGGCGTTGATCTGATATTCGGATAAGCTTCTTGTTCTTCTCCAGGCGTCTCATTGAATAAGCCCCTTTGTTCCGGCTCACGATTTCTCCCATACAGGTTTTATTCTGAACAGCACCCTCCGGTAGACTTTTCTTTGGTTCACTTCAAATATCATTTCGCCTGTGCAAGGTGCTTACTCGTAGTGCGTACCCTCGTCTGTGACTATGGGATGAACAACTTTCATACATCACAGCTCAGGCAAACGGAACAACGAATAGCGCTGCCTCTACAGGTTACACTTCTTGACATATTGAATAAATCATGAGCCGGGGTATACCCGACCGTTTCAAAGAGAGGTATGCGACGTAATCCGTGATCTCGAAATTGATTACTCTTTCAGCAAAAAAACCTGACCATCACCGTACGCTAGATCGTCGACGTCTCAAAACACAAATACAGAAGTAAACCATCGTTCCTCCAGCCCAGATGCTCGGCCTTCAGCAAGTCAGGCTGATAATTCGTCGCAATGGGGAACTTTTCACAACTCAGATTATTATTATGTACGCAATCAACTCCACAGCTTCTCTTTTGGGACCGCACCACGTCTTAGCAACTCCCCACCCACACGCACTGTGGCGTTATCCCAAGATGATTCCGAACTTGAAGATATGCTACAAAGAGCAGATATCACACCCCGACCTTCTGTAGTGGCGTATGATCGCCATTCACCACCTCGCAATCATGCATGGCAGCGTCCATCCAGTGGTTCCTCTGCATCACTTTCAGACATCATACCAGACACGTTTAACAGTCACCAAACCGCTTTCCGTCATGGAAGAGTAGCTAACCTACGCATTTCTCCAGTCTCATCCGCTTCAGGTTCAGTTTTATCCCTGAGTATTCACGATAGCAGGACTTCTCTCTACACAGGTTCTGATATAAGCATCCAAAGCAGCACTGCACCACGGACGCCTTCCAACGAGTTCACGTCCTCGGATGATGACGAAGACCGGCATCGTTCTTTCTATATAGATGCAGACGGTCCATATCCAAGTTCGTCCGCAAACGCGTCCACAACGAGCATGGAATTTAGCTCGGAGGAGGAGTATGAATCCGACTTTGCTGGTGCCGATATCGAGATAAGCTCCGCCAGAATGGGGAGTGTCGAGATGAACAATCAAGAGCTCGATCGGATTATCTACGGTCCGGGAGGTAATGATCATAGAGGATTTGAGTTTTCGCAAGAACGCAGAGGAAGTCTACCTATGGTTATACCGGGCGTTATAACATCACAAAATTTGGCTACGCAATACGCTCTTGCTCGCGATAGAGAGGACAGCATTGCCTCTCTTCGCAGACCCAGCCGGAGTCTGGATGACGATTTACGTATAACTGACGCCATTGGAGGCCCAAGCATCATTGCTAGGGCCAGATCCGATGGCCCGTCAGTCAGTCAGGTAGAAAAACGAAAAGAAGAAGGTGTTCCTTTGACTAGAGATAATGCTGAGGGAAGAGCAGGAGCTTTTTTACTTCCCTCGTATACGGGAGGAGCATCGCAACGTGTCCCTGCTCCAACGACCTCATCGAGCGCGACAAACGTCCTGGGAGACTTTGACCTTGATTGGGCTGACCTTCGGCACGGAATCGTCTCGTTTGATCCATCCCAGGATATCGTTCGCCTTCCAGGAAACGCAGTTCGTAGCCGCCCGCCTGCAAATCCTCGTTGGTTTGATCGCTTCGGGGTTGGTGGCAGTCAGACTAGTGAAACAGCCCGTCGCCCGAGTATTGCAACTATATCGAGTCTCGGTAGCGATACGTTTGGAAGAGCTATTGGAAAATGGGGTGGAGAGGGCTACAAGGCACAAAGGAAGGATTGGACATTCAAGCGTGAGCGAGAGGACCGTGCGCTGCGGCAGAGTCCCAGTGCATCAGGAATCGTAGCGGCGAGAGGCTTTGCTGGTTTATTGGGCTCCAAGAGTGGCGATGAGGAGCGAAAGAAGAGTAGCAGGGAAAGGGGGAAGGAGAAGGAACGGTTAGCCAAGGCAGCGGCTTCCTGGAAGGGCATGCGGATTGACTCGCAGGAAATTTGGAGTATGGACCTTATTGGGCGGTTCAGAGTTGAACGGAAGGCAACGAAAAGTATGCAATTCCTCGGTTTACGCGAAGTTTCATGTACTAATGGATTCACTGTCAAAGCCGTTGACATTTCCAAAGGACCTCAGCAGAGAATCATTGTTCACCATATTTCCGATACAGACACACCTTCGTCCTGGGCGGCAAGTGGGCCCGCAAGTACGATACATAAACATTCAAAGGCCGTCGCATTTTCCATTGGCCGGTTTTATCGTAAGAAAAATGAGATCAAGGAAAAAAGAGAGGCAGGTACCGGTCCCCTGATTACGGCCTCGCATCCTCCTGCACCGCTGCCCGAGTCGCAAAAGAGACCTGGAAGTATGATTCTACTTGCGCCGAGAAAGGTGCAAGTTGCATTTACGAATACCACATCTACGAGAAGACTTGAATCTCATGGACTACTTGATGAAGAACAACCTAGTACGGGGGCGAAAGACAAAGAGCGAGATAGGAAGGGGAAAGATGATAATGGAAAGGACAGAGAAAAAGAGCGAAAGGACAAGGATAAGGATAAAGAACGGGTGAAGGAGAAACAGCAGGGGCAGCCAAAGAGCGGGGATCGAGAAGGCAAGAAAGCTAAAGAGCAAAAGGATAAGGAGCGACCAGCAATGACTAATCCCAGCACGATACTGTCAAGTGGAACTGTTGGCGCGACCCCTTTGTTGGAGGTGTCCAAGTTTGCAAATAGCTCTTCAAGCAGTGCCGAAACTTATCAGGCCTCAACCTTGGGCAGGTCTAGCACCATCGTTGCATCATCGTCGGTACCACCAACTCCGCTGTTATCCCCAGCGTCCGATATCAGTGCCCACTATTCTCAGTTTGATTCCTTGTTCGCGCCTGATCAACCAACCACACCAACCGTGGCAAATTCCCCGTCAGTACGAAATGTATCGCGCCGTCGCCGACGCCGCGTCCACGATCCACTAGAAATGGATGAAGATGATGATGAATATGACGACGACGACGGAGACAGCTACGGAAGATATTCACCACCTACGAGGACGCCACACAGCGAGGCATATGGCACTGTGGATGCAAGTCTCATCGAACAACTGAATCTTGAACGTGCACAGTATGAACAAGAAACGAATTCTGTTTTCAGGAAGCTATTTCGTGGTCGAAACAATCGCACTCCTGTAGGACCAGTAACAGGACAATTAGAAGCGAATTATGTTCCTCCTTGGATTGTTCTACCTTCAAGAAGTAGACAGGAACAGCAGCAACGTGTCGTAGAAAATCTCAATAGTTCCTTCATGGATGTTGGCTTGCTTCCCTCTGCCCACAGGGCAAAAAGCCGCGCCAGCTCAACACACAGTAAGAAACGCGATGATCTGTCTACCAACATTTTAGGTGAAGTACCAGAGGAGTCGTTGTATATGCTACTCCCACTCTGGCCAGGCGAAACTGATCCGATAGCCGCCCAAAAACATCTGCACCTCGATAAACGAATACCACCCGCAGATCAACGGCAATACCTGCTTCTATTCTATAAGTCACAGAAAACACAGAAATCTTCAAAGAAGAGAAGCCGTGTTTCGCCTTCGCGTGATGGCGAGCGGACGGATCGCAGTATTCTACTCAACTCGTTCCACATCAGTGCTCGTTTTGTGGCACACAATGAGCTGATAGGAACTGGTATACGTGTACCCGACGATGGCCTAAGCATTTGTGGCCCACTGGACTATGCATGGGAAACGCTGCCATCTCCAGAAATTCGCGAGGAATGCAAATCAGATTGGGTTATTATTGGGATATGTCATTCCCGCGAAGGAGGCGTTGAATTCGTGCCAGACGGCATTGCGAAGATGGGCTTATGTTTGATGTCGTCAAAACCTCCTAGTGCGGTTAATGACAAGTATATACCATCCGAGCCATCGCTCCAACTAACGCCTGTCGGAAGGGCAGTTCTAGAAATGGTGTGGCTAGGTTCCATTGCATTGACGAGCTTTGGGCAGGTTTGAGAGAGGGGACTAATTTGCGTCACATTTTCGTATGTCTATAGTAATCTGTCTACCAATGTAACGTTCGATGCCTCCTTTACAGTGCTTCTGATTTCAAGTTTGTGTGATTAATTGATCAGCTAAAAAGAAAAATATGGCTACCTGGCGCAATGGTAGCGCGTTTGGCTTCGATCGCTGAACGGTACCAAAAGGTTGCAGGTTCGAGTCCTGCGGTGGTCAGAATTTTTTTTTATTAACAATATATCATGGTACAATTAGGTGGATTGTATTATACACTTGTTGAAATGGATGATAGTATGCACGACTTCCCACTGCGTTGCAAGGTTCTAATCCCGTTTAAGAATTCCAGGCGAACTTATGTCTAATCCAGCACGGCTGAAGGGAGATTCTCATACGCAGAAACACTTATTAGCAGGGATAATGCTGAACGCTGTGACGATATATCGACCAGGCGAGGTTTAAGATACAGAATAATTTGAGGAACGAGGTCGTGACGTTGACTTTCCCGTGGTTCTCGCTCTCTTCCTTTTTCGAAAAAGCTCTTGGTCCTCTCTGACAGTGACTTGGCAGGCATCTTGCGTAACTGAGTCAATGCAGATTGTAGAGGCTTGCTCAAGCTGTGATTGTACATCAGTCTGGTGACTGACTGTTGGATGATCGATATCTCGGTCATTCATGGACCCTCCATCCTGGTTTTCACTGATTAGAAATCCAACTATTACCTGTTTACTCGGCTTCTTCCCCCTCTTTGTTGACTTTCTGCCTTTTGTCTCTTTAGTCGGATTCATATCAGGTGGTCGAAGAGAAGCTGCGAGAGAAGTAAATTTGCAAGTTTTTGCACGAGCGTAAAAGGCGGACCAGCTATGACAGGCTGCAAGTCATATATTCTGTACAGATGCAATACAGCCTGCTCCTTGTCTTTGGCCTTGGCACCGTCAATTCAATCATGCTACGAGTTGGGGTGCAACGTACTTACCTCAATCATTAAATCTCGGCAAAAATGTAAGAACATGACGTGCTTAAATGACCGCTATCGCGTACCTATGTCATCGGGGAGATCTGGAGGAAGGACCTGACAGCGATCCGCGTGGGCTCTTTTTTCCATCAAAGTGACAGTCCCCGGTCTCGGCTCGCTGAGATGTTGCTTTGCCTTGATCCCTCGGCGCTGCCATATGGCATTCGCGCGCTTAATAATTGCGTTTGGAGGAATTGACGACGGATTCAACATGTCGTGATGATAATCTGTATCACTGAATGAATGGTTCGTTTTTTGCGAGGAGACTTAAAGCACTGACCGAATACAAGCGGAACGTCAAGCTCTTCACAGATGGAAAGAAGCTCTTCCGCGTTATAGCAAAGCTAAGCTTCTAGGTTGGCATCTAAATGCACTTCACTAACTGTAATACAGCACCTCATCATTTTCAAGAACAAGCCTATCCCGAACGTTTTGTGGGAGCATTTCTCTAATTGTCTTTTTCATACGCGTAACTGCGGCGTTTTTGTCACCATATATTCCTCCTCCCTGTACGGAAGCCCGCTTCAGCGCTTCTGAAAATCGCATAGGGCTAAAAACGTACATGAACAATCATCACGCCATCTGGGCCGATGCCCATCCTCTCCAACATTTCACAGTGATACTTCAATTCCCTAACAGAGGCCTCAATGACGTCTGGATTAGGGCTCCCAAGCTGCGTATATTGCCCTGGGTGCGTGGTAAGTCGATGGCCATATTTGTTCGCTAGCTCGCCAGCACGAGCCAAAAGAGGGCCACAGTACTCAAGGGAATAGCCATGGGTACCATGTGATGCATACGGAAACATTTCAGATGACAATCTAAAGAAACGGATATGCTAGGGTGTCGACCGTTAGAAGTGAGACAGAGCGAGTGAAGAGTTGAAGATCACATTTTCCTCATTCCATTCAATGATGGTAATAAGATCCTGAACATTCTTCCGACCGAGCTCCTTAACCCAATCAATGCCATTCTTGTATAGGCTGTCAAGCCTGACATACTGTTCTAGTCTCCACCGCAAAGAGAAATAGACATAACAGACCTGCAAGTGCGCGAACAGAACACTGCCTCACTAGCTGGCTTCTTGTTGCGTAGAATCGTGTTCAAGCAGGCGTAGCCCAGCCTGCCCCTGAACGTCGTCTCCTTTCTTTGGACGTCCGGAATAACATAGACGGGCTCTGGTTTCGAAGCGCGCTTCTTTCTTGGCCTCTTTACAGAAGGAAGGATTCCGTTCGTATTTCGTTGTTTCCTGTGTAGCTCCGCAGATGCGGTCGAAGAGTCAGAAGACTCGGTGGGTTTGTGCTGAACTTGGGTTGTTAAAGAGGCTCGTAGTCGAGCGCTGCGTCTGAGGGAGGCCATGGGTGAGCGGAGCATTGAGGATGTCTCAGTGATTTTGACTGCATTTATTGGAGAAATGCGCGATGGCTGCCTGCGATCTGGATGTGGTTTGCTGACTAAGCACCCCTATCACCCTTCTGTCTGCACAACCATGAGCTGGGCTGGGTTCGTTCTCTCTTTTCCTCCAGACACTCGTCTCACCGTCTATCTAGGTTCAAAAAATCTGTGAACAGAGCAGGAACTACCGTTTGTCATTTTTTTCCAACCAGCCGTCGCGTTGCAATCTCATCACCTGCACAGCTCCTTCAAAAAACAGGTCAAATCGAGCGCACCATCGATCGCGAGTTTACGGAGGAAGAGTCAAAGTATCATATGTGAGCGATGACCTATAGCAGAAATACAGAACACGTCTCCATCATGTTTAACATGTTTTAGATTCGAAAAGGAATGCCAGGCTTTGCAGAAAGACGGCAAGGCTTATTGGGACGCGATGCGTGGTACGCATGCTATCGTACTAAATGGTAATGAGTGGACATGAATCCCAGTGCAGTTATGACTTCCGCCCAATCTCGCATTGCCGAAACCATTGAGACCTTTTATGGTGTTGCTGATCATGCTTCAGAGGGTGCAATGACCGGTCATGCCTACAAGAGGTCTGTTGATGAACTCGATACAGGGTTTGGACGAGAATTGGTATATCTATATGCCTCAAAACCACAACTCCTTCCCTGAATTTCAATAGGAAGGACCCTACCGCACGACTATATCAGAACCATTGGGCAAGATGTGTGCCTACTTCCCAGTGGTGAACGAGCACATTTCAAAGCGCAATAAAAAGGTTTGCTTCTGTGACAGCGATATCCTGCATTCATATCCTTCGCCTTACTCAACCCTAGTTGTTGGATTATGATGCGGCCCGCAGCAAACTCAAGAAAGTCATTGACAAGCCAAGTGAAGACCCCACCAAACTTCCCAAGGTTCCTCGGCGTTACTAGTAATGCCCCTGCACCCTCTCTTACCAAGTTGCCTTTGTCTCCGTAGGCTCAACAGGAACACGACGAAGCCAAGGAAGTATTTGACGTAATGAATGAGCAGCTCATAGGAGAACTTCCCCAATTACTGGACCTCCGTGTACCGTACTTTGACCCGAGTTTTGAGGCCATGATTCGAATGCAATCCAAGTTTGCTGAGGAAGGCTACGAGAAGCTGAGTGGGGTTCAGCGGTAACTGCTTTCTTCTGTGAAACATCATGATGTTAAACCCTCCCACGCGGCAAACAGGTACTTTGCAGATAGTGTCAGAGATGATTATGCTGCAGGACAGCTAGATGCACAGGTAATTATCGTCTACTTGTTCATTGCCTGGATTATTGGTTTAAGCAATTCTTAATAGGTAGAGGGTGTGTTACAGGAGATGAGGGAACTATCCATCTGCGGCGGTAACTAAGGTACATTAATGTCACAATTTGTTTTCGGACTATGTAGTACAATAGTAAAATCACTTTTCTGGTCGTCGCTGCCTTTTTTTCTTTAATAAGTACCACATTCACTTGAGCCACACCAGAGGCATTCAGTGACACTGAAGGCGAACAGCTTACCAAGTCATTTGACATGTTGTAAGCTCATTGATACGCCCACGTTACTCTCTAGTACATACTTTTCAGGGGCTCTCGAGGCGGTGAATCAGGCCCGTAAAGGGATTGGAGGAAATCCGTTGTTCAAGAGACTTGGATCCCCCCCTCCCTCGATACTTTGCATTTCCTCGAGACGGTCTACTGTGGGACGCCGATCCGGTGTTGTGTTTCTTATTAGGCAGATGATAATCAGCTGCGTCTTGTTTATCAATCATAAAGCGATTCAACAGTTGGGGCTGATGTGGAGGTGATGGTCGAGTGGGAAGACAGTATTCGTTTGGGTTGCGATCACTACTTCTGCCTTGCGGCTCACGTGGTGTTACATCTACTGGTGAACCGGGACGATAAGTATTGCGCATTGGACGGTAACTTTGACCTCCATTTCCAACTCGGAAAACTTCAGGATCGCCTGTCGCCAACACACGTGGGCCAGGGTCGATACGAGAGGCAAGTGATGGAGCATGTACCCTAGGAGAGCGTGGAGAGTAGGAGGAACGACTACGAGACCGTGAGCGAGATGGGGTTCGCGGAAACTGTGGGTCGCCTCTTGATGAGTTGGGAAGATCACAGCGACGTCTCCGATCAGGACTGGATCGACGTTCACCCGGAGACCAGTGTCGATCGGCTATGTCATCCTCACGAAAGCGCTTCCTGCCAGCGACAGGAGCTGTTTTGGAAGATGACCGAGAATATGACCATGAGCGAGATGGTTTTGTTTCAAGGCGCGTGCCGCTCAGCTTCGAGTCTCGGGCGTCATCTGACGTTTCGAGAGCATTGGGATACTCCGAAGTTGGCAGAGTTTCTCTCACATGAGTGGAAGAGCCGGGTGGGAGGATGGATGATGTTTCATGTCCAGTTGAATGAGCATTATCTGATATCGCATGAAATTGGCTGTCCGATGCACAGCTCACTAATCGACGATCGTCCGCTATTTTGTTAGGTCGAAGAGCAGGCACGCCTGTATTGTGGAGTGCTCGGACACTACCCGCACCATCTACGCTCGTGTTCGTATCAACAGCTTTTGTTGCCATATTACGTCCGACCGAGCACGTTTCTGATTTTGCTTGACCCCGAGAAAGACGTTCAGCTTGATCTACTGTCTCCCGGCGTTGATGAACATCACCGTCCAACAACTGTTTTGCGGTGGTAACTGGCTGTATGGCGTTGGCAGGCAATCTTCCAAAGCTGGGATAGTCGTCCTGCTGATAGGTTATCTTCGGGGATGGAATTTCAACCTTGATGATGTTATCATCTGGAGGCCTGACTCGGGGCAAACGAGATACAGCATAACCTTCACTCTTGTTCGTAACGGTGAACGCGGGAACCCCACTGATGGCTGGTTTCCACCGTTGACCGGTCGAAACAACAGGTTCCACATCGTCGGGAGGTAGGATATTGTCGTAGTTTGGCCTTTGAGATGCCATCGCGGATATCGATGATTCGGTGGACACATTGGGCTTGGCTGTCTTTGACTCTAAAATGCATCCAGTTGATGGAAGGCCGCCACTACGGATAACATTGGATGGCGCTTTCAGTTCGCTAGGAGAGTAGCCGGATGGGCGAGGCAGGTCGGAAGTCTGGCTCGGCTGCAAGTCAGCTGCCGTTGAAGAAACCTGTTTATCTGCTTGTGGCCGCGGTTGGATCGTAGGTGAGGCCGAAGAGGGCAAAAGAGTATGTAGTGGCACATCAATTGAGGCGGGGTACCTGAGAAGGTTGCTTTTTTGTTTAATGGGAGAAGATGCCAGTGTTTGCCGCGCTACGACATTGCCAATGCATGGCTGTGGCGTCGTTCTCTTATCAATTAGAGTGATATTTTCATTCTCATATTGTTTTGCTCTTGTCTTCCCAGTTTGGATCTCTGTAGCGATGTCCGCACTGACCTGTTTGCTCTGAACGTCAGCTTCCCGTCGCGTCTTCTCTTTCTCTTCGCATTGTGCCGTCTCCCGAGCTTGATCCATTTTTTCTGTGGCCTGATTGAAAACAATTGACTCGGCACGTTGTTCTGCAGTATGTGTCCTTTCCCGGCCGGGCCATACGGGCATCTGTTCAGCCTGTTCAATGTTTTTAGGGGATGCTTGGACCTCGTTGCAAGACATATCTTGAGCTTCATCAAGTCCAAAATTCTGCGCTTGCTTCAGTTGTGCCAATCGCAACTCTACCTTCCTCTTCAATGCAGGACTGGCGACACCAAAGCCCTTCTGTTGTTGCGTCTGCCTGGGGGAACTCCCTGATCTATCATCCTGGGCGATCCCAGTGGCAAATGGGGCGACCGGCAATGACATGCTTGAGGCATGGTCATGTCGTCCCGTTTGCAACCCCACCAATGACTTTATTTCATTCGTTTCCCCTATCTCTGCACTCTGCCTTGCTTCCCTTCGCCGTTGTATTTGAGATTCTGCAATTTCTGATCTTTGTTCTCCAATCTGGCACAAACGTTGCTCCTTCAACTCTTTGCTTCTCTTCCGCACCACATCTTCCATGCCGACGTCTTGCTGAGAAGAGGTCAGATTCTGTTGTTCATTCAGTTGTACTCCATTGTGTGATGAGGGAGACTTCGTGGCGCTTGACATTAATGGGTCGTCTTGTGACCCTTGACTGACGGTCTGCTCTGAGACATCTTGATTGACTTCTGAAATAGCTTTTGCCTGCAATAATTGTCCGTCGACAGTCTGCTCATCGTGAGGCCTTGTCTCAGTCTCAGTTTCCGGCGGCACAACGGAGCGACGCTGAAGTTCCCGGTCCCACGCTTCTCTTGCGGCTTCTGCTTCCATTTCAATTGTTTTATCAAGAGCTAGATGGCACTCTGCGCTGCATACTTCCTTGGATGGAGGAGACGGAGAGGAAGCACTATCGAAATTCGAAATCCTCTTCCTCTTCCGAAACCGCGGGGATGCGCTGTGCTCGTGTGCCGTCTTGGTCACTTGAGCAGATGTGGTATGTATGACCACAGGCTCAAATCTTGAATTAACAATTGCTTCGACTGCATTGTGTGTTGCGTCCTCTCCAAGCCGGTCGACAAGTTGACCGAGCGCTTCAACGTCACGTTTCAAGGAAGCAATTGTAGCATTATGGTCAACAGAGCCCTGGACACTGTTGGTCCCCCGACCATACTTTTCATTCTCTTGACGCAGTTGTGCTAATGTTGCTAATGTCTGATCCGCACGAGATTTAGCCGTGTCGGCTGCAGCAGCACAATCCTCCGCGGCAATGACTGATTCTCGCGCTGCCTCGAGGGACTTCTTTGCGAGAATCTGTGCTTGGTAAGCTTTTTGCAGAGCCAATCCCACTTGGAAATTTATTGTTTGAACATTCAATTCTAGAGATTCGACGTCCAGTATTTTGGATTGGTGGACGGATGCCGAATCAAGAGATATCGTTGTAGCAAGCAATCGAGAATGGAGTTTTCCTATCTCAGAAAAGATGTCGTCTTGTCTGATACGTTTCGAAGTCGTTTGTAGCATCTGGCGGGCATCTATAGCAACAGGGGGTGGAATAGTATCTGGTTTCGCATCGTCCGCTCCGTTAGACATTAGCGATGCTGGCTCTATCTGTGGGTAAGAGAGCTCCAGCGAATCCAGAGAATCGGTGCTGGACTGGGGCGACTGAGCCACACACACATCATGATCTCTCCTCTCCGCTGAAGCTGGAGTGGACTGCACAGTTGCGAGGACCGTTGGTACTGGATTTAGTATAATACAAGGCGAAAGTGGGAGTGGCGTCCAATCCATGTCGCTGGAAGTATCTTGATGTTTCTCTGGATGGCTTTCTGTGCGTGTTGTAGAAGCTGTATCAGCGATTTGAGCGTTCCTGGTATATAACTGTCTATAATAAGGATCAAAGAGACTAGAAGGCTTTCTGTCAGGGGTGGTGACAGCAGCGATTTGCGACTCATCGCTGCTGCTTTCGCAAGTGCTTCTCTGCACTGTAGTGGGGGCGACGCTTGAACCAGTCAATGCTTGCAAAAGAGAAGGCCTCGAAAGCGGCATTTCTGTATGCTCGATGATGGGCGAACCTGAGCGAGAAGTCGAATTAACCTGATACTCTTGATCTGGTTGAGGGGCAGAGATACGTTTCAGAAGCTCGGGTTGTTTGCCAATGGTTGAAAATCTGAAATCCGATATTCTGGGTGGATGAGGAATGGACGACGGCAAAGAATCAGTCAAGACTATCTGAGCCCCAGCCAGATTCTCGGGCATTGAGAGGGTTTGGACTCGTTTACGTCTGACAATTCAAAAGGGAAAAGAGATGAGAAAAAAAGAGGGGCTGAATAAACTGATGAAACAAACACGAGGGCTGCGATGGCTAAATGGATGAGTAGCGACTGGCGAGAATGAAAGGGGGATCGTCGTGGTTAGAGAGCAAAGGACGATTAGACCTTGCTTTGTCTCAGAGGCATGAGTAGCTATATGCGCTATGGCTGGCAAAGAGTAATAATAATAAGGTACACTGGCAATACATTCATTCATTACCGCTCGCTCTTCGCCGATATTCATAGTTTCCGTCCCTAATTCACCGCAGGATCGCCTTCCCAATCCAGCGACGCCTTCATGTCGTAGCCAACACAGTCATTCTGGTAATGGCTACCTGCCATCTGGCTCGCAGTGGCTTTAGCACCACGGGAGGATGCGCTACCCATATGGGGTTCTCTTACGCGCCGGCGACGCGAATTGATAAACACGCTACCGAGCTCGCGGGGAGCTCTTGATTTATTTGGGTCTGAGGAAATGGGTGGTGAATGAGCACTGAATAGCAATGCGATCTTTTGTGTGGCAATATACTAGGCAGTGGAACCATGCTTTGAGGGGCAGTTTGCTGCAAGTTTAAAATGCAAAAGCGGGGATTTGATGAGGACAGGAAGATGAGGCCTTGAAGAGGGTGCGGTTGTCTCAAGCCCACCGGTGGCTCGCGAGTCTCACCCACGTCAGTCTCAGAGCGTGCTCAGCCCAGGCATCGGCAGTGAGAACAACATTCCACATTCGTTCTCTTCCTTAATTCAACCAATTTACTTGCAGACGGCCGTGTGCTGCCCTCACCACTCCATGTCCTCGTTATCCAGGACATTCACTATATCCAGCACCGCCGTCGCCTTTTCTCTCCGTCATCAAAGGCGGTTTCCCCATGATGCTCGGTTCGACCGCTACAGTCTCATCAGTGGCTTCTTTCGCCGGCTACATACTCATAGCACTCTGCCTCTTCGCACCCGGCAAAGATCACATTCCCCTCTTTTACTGAGCATTCAGCAAGGTCATTCCCATCACATCCGAGTATCTACGTTTCAAACTTGTCAGACTGGCAAAACTTTCAAACCACGGACTTTCAATCATCATTTTCACTCAACAGCCCCTTCTGGCTTTCTACAGCGTGATAGATCCCCCTCGGAACCTCCAAATCATGATTCACGACCGAAAGTTGACAATTC
Source organism: Amanita inopinata Kibby_2008 (assembly GCA_001691775.3). Lineage (NCBI taxonomy): Eukaryota > Fungi > Basidiomycota > Agaricomycetes > Agaricales > Amanitaceae > Amanita > Amanita inopinata. Next base: position 25,371 of record JNHW02000025.1, on the reverse strand, counting down.
TTCCTCCACTCCCTCAGATCATCATGGAACAGAGCAACATCCACCTATGGAAAATTATTCGCGCTTTTTCCAGCGACTGGCCAAGTCTCTTCCACATACTGAAAGGCACACTCGCGATAGTTTCCTCAACGTCGCCAACGGGTTTTGGCAACGTCTCCGCATACGCTTCAAATGGTTCACTATCAAGTCATTTCGAAAATTCAATGCAGATGATATATCCGCATTTATAACATGGTTCCTCATGAGCCAGACGCTTTGGATATTGGTCGGAACGTACGTATCTTGGCTGCCATTCAAGTACCATTTTTGAATTGTCCTTCAGTACAACTTTCTTTTCCGTTATCTTCGCAACAGCCAGCAGTCTTAGATTGCAACGTAAGCATGCTAGCTTCACGCAAATTTCGTCTTCTCTTATTGACTCACAACTATTAAGATTACATTGCTCGTGCGATTAGTGACTACTTGACGTCGGAAACAGGCGTGACAATCATATTTGAGTCGGCTATTGTTCCCAAGTGGAAAGATTCAAGAATATCGTTCAAGAATGTGTATGTTTCACGACGACCGCACGCTTTTTCACAAAAGGAAAATCTTGCGCAAAGGCGCACCGCGCATATGGCTGCCGTTGGATATGACGTTTCAAACCATCCAGCATATCACCGTATTGGGGATGATGACGAGGAACATGAGGATTTGGGGGTCAGTAAAGAAGATGACATGAACATGTCGTTCTTTGACTTGACAATCGACTCTGTCGATGTCACCCTGTCATTGTGGAGATGGCTAGACGGTAAAGGATTGGTAGAAAATGCTGTGGTCAAAGGGGTTCGCGGTGTCCTAGGTGCGGCCTTCTCCCAACAGCTCAGGGGACGTTTGTGTGATTCGTGTCTATAGATCGGCGGTCAGTGCATTGGGACCCAAATAACCCATTGAATCCGGCGGCCTTTCGTCATGAATCCCTCCCCGGCGACTTTGAACTAGAATCACTTCAACTAGAGGATGTCTTGATTACGGTCTATCAACCGAGCGATTTTCGACCATACACTGCCTCAATTTTTAGAGCAGACATTCGATGTTTCAGGAAACGTTGGCTATTTTACGACTTCCTATGCGCTGAGAATGTGGTAGGCCAGTTTGATAATTGCTTGTTCAGCCTGCATAAACCCCAGAGCATTGGAAGAACGACCGAGAGAGACTTGAGGGACGGTAATTGGGCGAGGATGGTAAGTCCTAATCAGTGAGGTTGTTAGCTTAGCGTGACCCGTTCTTTTCAGTCACGGATCCGCATCGACGGTGTTAACATTGATCACCTGAAAGGTGCAACGTCGACCGAAGGTCCTATATCTTGGATAACTTCAGGCAAAGTCGATGCTGTATTGGACATCAAGTTCCCTCGCGATCCGCAACATGATCTCCCTTTTAACGCCATTCTTGGTGAAATAGCAGATGCCATCAGCACATCTCTATCCGTCCCTGGACAAGAGGATAATCAAAATTTACAATGGATCCCGGGTCAACGTGAACTTGCAAAACCACCTCTCAGCGCTCCCTCCTCCCCCTACGAAGAAGGGGAAGATGAAGAGAGAGATGATGGAGACGGTTGCAAACCAAAAGTTGTCGTTGACATTGACCTTCGATTCAGAGACCTCAAAGCGGCAGTCCCTATATTCAACAAAGATTTATCATATGTTAATAACGCGCTCATAAGACCGATTGTCGCCTTCATGAAGTAAATATCTTGAATCAATTTGGAAAGCAGAAGTTGCTAACTTGACATCCTTATTCCCCAGTGCAAATCGAACGTTGGTGCCGATACGTTGCCGAGTCGTGAAATCACTCGCTGACTTTGATGGTTCATGGACTGTGAGTGCTTGCATCCCGAGATAAACGTTAAACGTGACATTCTGTGTTTCCAGATGTGGGAAAGTAGGGATTTACTTTTTGTCTTTATTCGGAATTTTGCCTAAGCATATTCTTAGCCGGCTTGACCGATGAAATCTCATACAAAGTAAAGAAACCAACGTGTTCATACGGGTTTAACAGGTGAACTGACTCAAGGATAGATATATGATGCCTTGGCATATCACGTTTCTCAGTCGACGATCAACAGACAACGCATCAAAGCGGTGAGCGTATGGAGTCTCCAGATGACTGCGAGTGCAGTCTTGTCAGCTATACGTAATGCGATGGATCCTGGTTCTGCTCAGCTTCGTGAAACGTACATGAACGGAAACTCTGGAACCGGTATGGGGATGGGATTGGGTCTCGGATTATATGAGCCTGATTAGTTAAACTGTGCTATTGATGCAAGGCCAGTTCATGTGCACTGATTTTTGCAAGCCGTTCGTTGGTACCTCATGCTTTAGGAAGCTAGAGCTGCATTCTCGGGATCAAATCGTCCGTTTGGCCTGGGAAGCATCCAAGTTAACTTCTCCAACGTTGGTTCCAAAACGTTATGCTTTTACGCTCAATTCTCCAATAAAAATGACCGATATCGAATTCGCATACAGTCTGTTGGATAAAGTACATTGCAAGAGCGGAGAGATCTGGACTCCGAATGGCTTGTACAGGGTATTTTGCCGACTTCATCCTTCAACTGGCTATCGACTCCTTGAAAAGAACTAGACCATGGCTCATTTGAGGCCAATTATTCTGTAAAGATGAAGTGGAAAAGATGACGTCTACTAGCTTGCCAACAAAGTGACACTGAACGAAGATTATGAGGTAAATACAATTCTTTCTCGAACGTGTCGCTTAGAGAGCCTGCTTTATTTTACTAGAACAGACTCTTACACAAGCTCTGATGCTGGAACGCAATTGCGAAAAAGCTCAACTGAAGGATGGCCAAGATGCGCCGGATCTAGCTATAAATCGCGGTACGAGACTTGAATCATTAAATTTCATCATTACTTGCAGAAACGGTGGCTCTCGTGGTGGTGCTGCTTGACGATTTTCTCTCGGCCAAGGTCCTACATGATATAGTTGATGAAGTCGAAACTTGAAGCTCAAAAACAAGACAGCCAGAAATTAACTAGCATACAAGGCGTTATATGTTCTATTATAAATGCGTGTGGCCTCGCTCGAGGTATCATTTTACCTTTGTGACCAGTGTTTTTATTCAACTCTTGTCCGTGGGTCACCGCCGCTGACTTCAATTAATGCATTTGATTCCGCTGGTGCCCAATGGCATGTTGTTGTTCGATTCACAATGTCTGATGGTCATTCCGATAGGTTAACCTCGATCGAGGTATACTATCTCAGGTTGGTACTGAATGAGGTTTGATATGAAACGCAATATTACACATTCGTATTTCTGTCATCAGACTACCATGCCTTACCATTTTGAACCTGGTAATGGAATTTCACTTCTGGTGGGTTTCAGCATAGCATCGTTTGACGAGATGTAATGTGCATGCTATACCATTTTATGATCTACTTGTTGGTCAATGCCGTGTTCAGTATCACCTAGCTTATTTTCCAGCCTGGTCTGACTTTTGTCCAAAGCTGGTACCTGTCAGGCAGACCGTAACACTGATTGAAGGTACATATCCAGGAGCAGAGGCGATGAAAGCAAATTGGAAAAAATCCGCAAAATAAGATTTGATCCAGATCATGTTGGGTGCATCGAGGAGCTTACAAGGAATGTCGCGATAAAAGGCCTAGGGATGCCACTAGTAATAATGGTTCTGTCTAGAATCTCGAGCTGCTAGTCGCAAATTTAGCAGATGGAGATAGGGATAGGTGTACATGTTCTTGTAAATATCTCGGAACAAGCCAGTATAGAAAACACGGAACTTGGATATGCCAGTTCACCGTGACTGAAGCTGGGAACTGCCTGGTACTTACTAGAGAGCCTGGTTGACAATAGGGCAATGCGAGGCCTGCGGCTCTTGGGTGGCCACTGTATAGATGGGTACGTGAGAATCATAAATATGGATTTGCTGCTACGGACTAAGGATGGGGTGCCAAGATTGGCTGTGGTATAGATTGGGTGGTATATGACAAGGTTAAACTTTCGAAGGGAAGCGAAGAGAAGCGGAGGAGGTGAGTGTATTGACTCTCGCTTGATAAATTGGGCGCACGTCCGATTCTGATGTGGCAGCCGCGACTCTCTGGTTTTGTTATTTTTCCTGCTTCGCTCCACTGATCTCATTCTTTCATACACTAACCTTCCTTTTATACGCCACAGTGACAATGTCGATGCCACGCTCCTCGAGTCAGGCAGCAATAACGTCCGTCATTCGACACAAGAAGTCACTGTCAATGCATGTCCCCCGTAAGCCCTCCGTCCCCTTCCTGCTCCCAACAACTGCCTCCATGTCGCTGCCGCTACCTAACAAAGTTCCCTCCCGATACTTGAGACGTCGTATCACGGCCGTCGCTTTGCTTTTTCTCGCTGCAATTTCCCTATTCGTGTTGTTCATGCAGGATGCCTTCTTCTCTGCACCGACCTCCGCTTCACGGTCAAAGAGTATGTTGAAAGGCAATGTAGAGCAAGCATTGGAAACGTTGAGGGCCCACCAGCATAAACCTCATCACCCCGGACATCGCAGCCAAGTTCAACTAGACACAGCACAAGAGTTGGCCGCCGTATCTAGCTTCCTCGCAAGTCTACCACAGAATGTCATACCTTCCTTTGTAGATCCATCGTTGCCCATAGACCCTCAACTCATCCTTGACTTTGACACGCGAGGGCCTCGTGCAAATCAGGAGGTGCAAGCCATGGTTCATGATGTTTGGAGTAGAAACCCCGTATTTCTTTATTCCAAAGTAAGGAATCAAAGAAACCTAGAGATATTGAATGCAGTGACGATAAGGTTTTGCAGGTGTATTCATCGGTTTCACGTGAAGTCAAGAGCCTCCTGGCTGGAATGCATTTGCGTCCGGCACCAACTATTATCGATGTCGATATACGTGATGATGTGGATGTCCTCATACCACTCATTTCGCGCCTAACCGGCAATGCTGAACTGCCTGTTCTCATAGTCGGCGGCAAATTGCTAGGTTCTTTGCCAGAAATTCGTGTTTTGGAAAGGAACGGAGAGCTGCGCAATTTAATCGCTGCGGCTGGCGCCGTTATTGATGGTGCTAAGAGGAAGAAACACACAAGACATTAATTGGCGTTCTTTGTCACTCCGGCAGGCTCACCTTGTGTTGTATCGGGTCAGAATCACCGAGATTATTACCACCTTAATTATTACGACATGTCATGCTCCTACTTTTCTCTTTTCGAGGACATTATTCTATCTGTTGTTAGCGCTAGTGTGTGACAGCGGGATTGCATTGTCCATGCAATTAACTCGTTTTATGATTTGAACCCACAAGTATTTCTACATGCAGCGCGCTAATCTATCCCTGACCCTGGTTCCGAGCATATTTCATCAGCACTCTCTGAAGACATGCTTAGGGCTTAAGCGCTTACGGTTGCTACATGCCTAGACACGGAACGTGGTTGAGCGCCAGCGTCTCCAAGTCAGGAATGTCAACTGATGAAGGAGGAATGAAAGATTAACAGCCTCTGCGTTTTCCGTTTTCCATGCGCGTTGCATGCATGGTATCCGTGAGGGGCAATCAATGAAGCTGAAGCTTAAGTCATCTGGAAAACACGCGTTTTACGTTCAACATTGACGCTTATTTGTTAAACAGTTCACAGGATTTGTTTCAACGTGATAGATGAGATCCCACACATATGATCGCTGGTGCGAGAGGAAAGGAAGAGTAACGGGTGGACTACATTCTCTCAAGTGAAACATACATACTCGGCACGGGGTTTCGGTAAGCCTTCTGCGTCACCCAGAGACGTCAGACAGACAGAATAATCTTGGCCGAGTCCTCAAGGCCTCAAGACTTTAAGCTTTAGTGTGCGCGGCCGTAAAGTCATCAGGAGCCATGCGTTGGCGTGGACTACCTGCCTCGAGGCTATGAACGTGCCATGGGAATGGCCAGGATGTGCGCTGCTACTATAATCGAGCAAACCTCGCACTGGCGTTAATTTACTTGCAGACAGTGCCAGATATATATGCACTGCTGCGCATCCTCTCAGATCTCCGACCTCGGCATGTCATTCTCAAATTCTCACAAGTATCTACTCCATATACACCTCTGGGTTCTCCCCCGACCCCGCGACATTCGAGGCTTTCTACCTGTGACCCACAGACTCAGAGCATGGTGATCCTGGCTACAAAGCTCGATTGATGGTAAAACAGAATCTACAGAGCCGCCGGCCTCTGTTAATCAGACACTAGGGTGACGTGTGATGGCGGACTGCTTATTTGCAAGCAACTGTCACCTCGGCGGGCATTCATTCCCTCGATGAATCGGGCTTCATGTCGTTTAATACAGATAGTTCGTCTCACACGCGGAGATATCGCCAAGTTCATGCGCCTCGCATGCCCAACCGTGCACCGAAGATATTTTAATCCAGACTAACCTACCAATCCCAATGCGTCCTCCACTACTTCAGGGCTCGATCATATCGCGTCTGGCACACGTGAGAGACGGGAGATGGATATCTTTCTCACCTAGAATTCCCAAGTAAGCCCCAAAGTCCACAAGCGACTCAGAGTCACGGATGGAATTTCTTATGTGGGATTCCTGGTTGTGGTTCGCCAATAAGAATGTATGAACACACCTGCATGACAAGATAGCAGCGGGCGTTGAGTAATCAATGATCACTGTCACCTCGCTGAGTTGTGATTGTTTTAGGCACAAGTCATTTTCACATCGCATCCCACCCCTGCCAGACACAGTCGTTCTAAAACTCTATTTGTAAAGGTTCGGTTCAATCCAGGTCCGTGGAATATGTCGTAAAGACAACAACCCCATCAGTCCTTGATTCCAGTTTGCATTTCGATTTACCCTGGACGGCTTTTCCAGATAAAGCAAATTACACTGCTTGTTCTTGTCACCGTATTGATATAGCACCCCCTCACCCGAAAACCCACAAAGCTTCTTCTTCTACCCTTTCTCACTTTGCACCTTTCTCTCTTCGCAAATGCAACGCGCTACGTGCACTGGTTTGCGCATCAGATCTCCTGCGGATGCTCGGATAATATTCCATGCTGTACGCATCGGTGTGCTACCAATGGTCACTAGACGATTGGATACGGAAGAGAGAAGCTTAATCTCACCCGGGTCTGTTTATGTCTGGGAAGAAAGAGGCCCACATGCAGAGCTTACTGGGGTGAGTCTCTAGCTTGCGCATAGTCATTCAACATTCACATCTGTTGCACAGGTTGGGATTGAGCGATGGACAGATGGTCATTAGATTACCTTCTCCTCGATGATTCTGACTTACTCGTATTTCTCTGCATAGGGATACGATGGGGGCCGTCAAGAGTGCGAGAGGTACGTCTCGAGGTCAATGCATCCTCTGGCGAATAACCAATTGTCCCAAGGGTTTTCTGTTCTACCATGAAAAACAGACGCCTCAACACATGTATTCCGACCCCACCTACGATATGGCGGGACCGTTAGTACTTGCAGTCTGAGCAATCAGACTTTCCGACGCTGATGGCTTGACACAGGTCGTCTTTGAGCAACGATGTGTCGCGCAACTCACTTATCAAGCAAACTTATACTGTCTATGTTGAAACCTCCAAGGGACAACGCAAGTGGCATCTGAGTGAGCTCGTCTACAGCTATCGGTATACATGGAAATATCCGTTGACAGTCTAAACTGGATTCATAGTCGCCTATTTTACAGAAGAATCTATCGAACGCCTGAAGTGCATTGATGATATTCCTCACTTGACTTCGCTCCAAGTTCCCCATGGAAAATACAAAAGCGCCCGATCTGCTAAGGGAAGACCCGATCACATTTTCAATCCAGAATCTGATGTGCCCGAGTTTACGCACCTGGAGTATGTGCCATATACTCCAAGGTCCGTATCATCCCATTCCCCAAAGGAGAGGATATGGCACGAGTCATCTATACATGGTGTTTTTCACTCAGAGCAGCGAGGCTTTTCAACATGGGCAGGATCCAAATCTGCTTCGCCAGACGACAGCGGACCGGAAAGCCTTGCACCACTTGCTTATCTGGAGAACATACCACCACCTCGCCGGCATCCGCTGGATGAAAAGGCATTGAAACTATTTTCACCTGCTAGGCTGCTGTAACATGGATATATTTGTGTGATATTGCCAAGTACGATACTTGTGATTACATGTACATACTAATATGATACTAGTTTGCGTCAGATGCGAGTGATAGGGATTGATCGGTGAATGATAACTAGCTGGCAAGGGTCGGTTGAGCGTGCGACATTACCACTCAGGGCATATGTCCTGCAACAAGTCAGCGGATAACGAAGAGAAAGTTCCATGTCCGCGAACAAAACGACCAGGCGCTAGGCTTGATCGAGTATACTTGTCCAGGTTTGACATCGACGAGTAATTGGCGTTATTAGCCTGTCGTTTCCGACACTAAAGGATAGTACGGGCTATGTACTCCTACTCAGTGTCCATAGTCAGCACTTTAGTCTCGTGTCCCACGTATCCTGAATGAACGCGGGGCTCCATCTAATCGGAAAACTGCATCATCGTCCCATAGATATAACGTACCCGGGGAAATTGATAGGTGCCAAAAAGAAAAGCGACCCTGTAAGTAATACCTTCCAAGATTGTCCACCTCCCTTCTGATTGACTCGCAACAGACGTTGCCTTGCAGGTCATGAGGGTGATGATCGACACATTTTGGAGTGAATTTAAGATCGGAAAGCATCAAGGCAATCACTTGTTCAAAGCGCAAGGACACTAGTAGTAGGGCATACTATACACCTGAACAATTCTGTGATCGGGCATGTATCCATATGACGACGAGTGCACCCCCATTTCTGCCCTTTCGCACGCCGGATAACATCTACAAGACGAATGCATCGCATACACTGTCTGTAGTCTCTATGTCACTCCTTCTTGGACAGCACAGTTGTCCCCAGGAGGGTACTCGGCAATTCATGATGTCCAACTCCAGAGAGAAGGGATATAGAACCTATTACGAGGAATAAAAGCACGGCAGCCGAGCCTGTCAAAAGAACAAAGGGCCTGGGGTGTGACAGTGAATCAAAGCCATTATCCGACTCCCAGCGACTGCAGACTTACGCGCTTATATCTTTCCTTTCACAACTCTCGCCCACCCAAATTTCTGTCTTTACTTTGGCTCCTTCGCCTGTGCGTGTGACGCCACAGGTGCAGACAAAACATGTGCGACCCGACTTGGAGGCCTCGACGCATTTCCCTCTTCCAGAGCATGAGTTTGTCGCATTTCTACAAACATTTTCATCCGTGAAACAGGTCGATATGGAGCCAATCGGTTGTTGGGGAGGAGGTTGGCTGGGAGGAAGGGGTGATTGATCCTGTCGGGGAGTAAATTCTCGTTTCTGTGGAAGGTCCTTGCTGTAGGTGAGAATAGCGAATCGCAAGTTGTCCATATGTTCTAGTGCATGTTTGAAAAAGTTGCGGACATGGTAAGCAGCAGCTTGATACTCGTCGCTTGCGACTCCGTATTTCAAACGGATGTCAGAGAGCTCTCGGAGCTCAATCGCGGCGAAGCCTAGCACTTGAGATTCGAAGAACGCGGATAGATTGTCCAATTCCGACAACTGCCAAAGTGCACCGCTGCCTTCGTAAACGGATTCATAAATACGACGTGCGCGTGGGAGACATGTGTATAGTACAGAAGAGAGAGAATTAATTGAGCCTGAAGGAGTATCAAGGCTAAATGAGGGGACCAGCTGGGTCGGTAAGACTTGGGGACTTGAAGTCAATACGGTATGTGGGAAGAAAGTGATGTTGTCTTACCACTTGCATCCAAGCTGTCTAGTGTAACAACCAGTGCACTTCCTGCGTTTTGACCAAGAAAAATGATGTCCTCATATGGCTGAGAACTGTCTTGTAGAGGCAGAGGTTCGAACAGCTCGAGGTCAAGATGCCGAGAAATTGCAAAACTAGCTTTTTCTGGAGACAGCTCAGGACTAAAGCTAGTTGTCTGTGGATGCAGATACACCGTGATAGCATAGGACAGGTGCAAAACGGAGAAGATGACAATGAACGACCATGAGCGCAGCATGGGAGGAGGACAAGGGGTGCTGTTTGTACTTGTTTAATTTCAAGGGCAACCGCGCGCTTGTCGTGCTCAGCCTTCAAATCGTTGCAGACGTTCAGGTTAGAGTACCGTACTTTATGAATGTCACCCAGCAGCTCTTCCCTCATCAGCCATGTTGTCACTTATTCGTCTTCATGAGCGACTTTCCTCTACTTATCACTGGTATTTTTCGTGTGTCTTGCTCTCACATTGGGTCTTATATTCACGATCAGTCCACTTGCGACGTTGAATTCCAATTCTACAATCAAGTTAATCAAACCTCCCCTTGAATTGCCTCCCGAACTATGGCTCGAAATCTTCCAGTTCGCTACATATGTGCACCATGAAGCTACAATTATTCCGGTAGACCCTTTCGCACCAAGACGCATCTCCACCAATGTGATGGCGCCGAATACTCCACCTTTCGCGCTGCGTACCAGGCTCTCCTTAGTCCTGGTATGCCGGTCATGGAGACAGGTCGCAATCCCTTTGCTTTATAGACATCTGGTCATTCGTAGTCCCGCCCGAGCGCACGCCATTGTCGAGGTACTTTGTTCAGGTTCTCGACGTTCAACGCTCCAAGCAGGTGCATGCAACGACTGTTCCGGAGGGTACGGGTATTGGACAAGACATATAGAAATATACACTCATGCCCGAGGTGCACATAGTCGACTTTACTTGCAAACAATCTTCTCCATTTTTCAGCACTGCCCGAATCTACGCATACTTACAGGATCGTGGAACCACCATCTTCCGCTTGAGTTTCTGAATAGTATAGAGCGGCTATATGGCCGGACGCTTCAAGGTCTATCCTGGAGCGAACATAGCTCGCTTTCTACTATCGCGTCTCCCAAGTTCTTCGCTGCCTTTCAAGACCTACGTGTTCTCGATCTGCGCAATGTAATTGGAGCTGACCCTGTGGTCTATGAGAAGGAGCCACGACCCATCATTCCCTTGGTGCAACACCTTATTCTTTCAACGCATGCTCACAGCTTGCAGATAGCGACTGCATTGTCACTCCCTTCCTTACGCAGCCTTACTTTGGGCACTTCAGTGCAAAGCCCTATTCCGAACTATCTTATCAAGGCCTTCCTGAAAGTCCACGGCGTGTCTCTAGTTAACGTTGACTTGCCCTCACCATCGGTCGACCCGGTACTTGGCCTGGAATATACCTTTAATACGCGGCGTGACGTGGAACATGTAGATCCCGGCATATTTCTTAAAGATGATGCTTGTCCTAATCTCCTTGCCTTCACGTATCCGATCACCTCACGCCGTCCAAGCGTTCGTGTCCATAACACACTCCGCCGTATAGGTCTTCGTGGCGTCAGGGCAGATGGCTTGTACCCAGATAAAACGACGGACACGAAAGCACATCTCATGGCAATTACGCCGACCAGGTACCCAAACCTGGAATTGGTACGGACTGTGGGTTTCCTGGTTGATGCTGATATGGATGGTCTATTAAAAGATGTCTTCATCTGGTGGGTTGAGAGATTTGAGAAGCTTGGCATTGACTTTCTGGATGGTGAGGGTGTGTTATGGACTTATGCGGAGCCTGAAGAAATCCAACGGACTGAGGAAGGCAGCTGAAGGGCGGGGCACTGCGTTTGAGTGGTTTTGTAGCATCACATCACAAGGATGGAGTAAATCCTATCAATGAACATGATAACATCTCAAGTTATGACTCTTGAAAGATTCTTTACCGTGCATGACAGAATCTACGGCACTTAGTAGCTCATATCTATTAACCCGCCACGTGATGTCACCTGCTTATGGCACTGTCCCGGTGACAAATAGTGCTAAACATAGTCCATGTCCGACCCGCACAACGCCAATCAGAACGATGAGCACAACGACTGGGACGATGAAGAAGAATATGACGACGATGATGACATAGATGCAGAGGCCGAGGAAATTGCTCGCAGGTTGGGTGCAGAGTTGTGGGCGGATATAAGAAAGGCGAAAGCTGACGGAGTGTCACGTTCGGACTCTACCCCCCTTTTAGACTCCCCAGCAGCTGAAGCACAAGTAGCTCACGCATCTTATCCTGGCATCTTACCTCCTCCCTCTTCAACAAACAAGAGTTTACGGGAAGAGGAGGCATTAAAAACTGCGGGAAGTATCTTGGCATCTATTGACCATGATGCACTGGCGCGATCCATTCTGGCCTCCACTCTTGTTGTAGAATCTGGTGAAGAGACTGTGCTCACGACACTGCAAAACATGGTCACGTCTGGCATGATTGTCAAAGATGCCGCAATGCGCCTAAGCCACGTTCTTGTCGAACTTGCAAGATCGGAAGCTCTCTTTGGTTTCCTGCGTCATTCAGATGCTCCTGCGATGCAGCTTGACAAAGGTAAAAGGAAGAGAGATGAATCAGACATGTCACAACGACAGGTAGACGTTCGACCATATAAACGACCGTACCTCCTCGAGAGTGGCTTACAGAGTCGCATTGAAGAGGCCGTTCAGCTGATAATGCAAGCATTAGGAGGTCCTACAGCAAGGCCTCTTGAACCAGCCATCATATCATCAATATGCCTGCAGCTTCATCAGGTATTTTTATTCGCGGTCACATCGTCGGCTGGGGGCGGGCGCGATATGCATGCATTACAGGAGCTAGGCGGACTTATCCAAGTTATTGGGGTCCTCAGTGGCATCCAGATTGGCCAAACGGCGGCGACCCTTAGCGCACAGGGCTCTCAGGCATACCCGCTTAATCCTACCTATCCATGGTTATCTAATCAACCTCCCAGCGGTACAACTGATATTGGAACGGCTGTTTATCCCTGTCTTGTCGCTGGCTGCAGAAAGACATTTTCACGTCTGTATAGCTTACGAGGCCATCAACGGCTTCATGCTCTCCATCGCCCTTTTCGATGCAATATTTGTCCCGCGTCTTTCGCCCGCAATCATGATCTGAAACGACACATCAAACTTCACGGTAATAAGGCGTGGAGGTGTGGTGGGTGCTCGAAGGTGTTCTCAAGGCGGGATGCAATTAAGAGGCACAAGAATAGCAGTAAATTACGAGGCCCAAAGAGCGAGGCTTGCATAGACGCTGAAGTCCTGGAAGTTGAACTCGATGAGGAAGAAGGGGAGGATTCTTTGAGGGAAGAAAGAAGGGCAAAAATATGGAGTGGTATTTCCATGAATCCGGTGAACAATGCAACGGGTTTTGGCTCGAACGGGCAACGAGACGGGGTTGAGGACGGCGAAATACAGGCGTATTTGATATCAAGTATTCAAACCACAGTTCTTGGTTTGCATGGCCTCCTCCGAGCACATGTCGGTAATGCCCTTGGCAGCCCGCTTGGCCAAAACACATGTACGCCAATGGACCCCGCGGGCAGTCAAGCCACACTGGCAAGCGTGATAGCGCGAGCTCAATCTCAACATGCACTTCATAAACTTCCTTCCGAGGCAGCTGGGCTTAATTTTACGCCTGAGCAAACTTCGTCAGCAGGTTCGCTTGGTCCATCCGATTTGGCACAAACCACGTCAGGGGAGGACAGCGCGGCTGGCAAAGAACAAGTTGCACCAGCTTTACCGACACTCTCAATGTATGGTTTGTCAGACGAGCAGACAAGACTGCTTGAGCAGGCCATCGCTAATGCAGCATCAGCTGCACAAGCACAAGCAGAGGCGGAAGCAGCGCTGGAAGAGGAGGAGGACGACTATGATCAAGATGAAGATTATGATGTTGAAGGTCAGCCAGGGAATACCGAAGTGACAGGTGGCTTGGCAATCACTGAATCCGGGTGTTGAACTAGGAGCCGTGAGTTCTGAATCTAACTAGCAATACAACAGATTGATAAATACGACGCAGCACCAGCTTTCCTGCATGACCAACATAAATTACGTTCGATCATCAACGTGCCCAACAAATCACAGATTTAGCGACGACATCCATTGAGTCAAGTACGGTGGTTATCTGCTTACCCCAGAGGATGAGGAAATCTACATTTTGGATCTCGAGTCTTGCTGTCGAGGTGCCAGATACCTCAACTTCACATTTGCATCTATTTTCCTCCACCGTTCCTGACTCTCCAGCGATTCCTTCTTCCAAACCTCGGCTATTGCTTGGGCAAGTGATAAACGTGGGCTGGGAGGAGGATCTCGCTGTGTGCTGTTGGGCGACGGTGAACGAGTGGTCATCTGGGCAGGTATGGAGCCATAGATTTTAGGACGGGCGAGCAGACATAGGGGGATTGGGCGTACAAGAATTGAGAGAATTTCCTGAATGATGGACGAGGGAAATGCATGTTCATTTTTATACGGACATGGTCAAAGCGGCGTGAGGCAGGAGGCTGCAATCAACGGTGGTCCTCGAAGGCGAGTAACTCCTGAGGAACCAATCAATTCGCATCCGCGAGTCCGCAGGACAAAGGAGAACCCATATTTGGAAAGTTCAAAGGAGGGTGAAGTTCAAAAGCCGGACCATGCCCATTTGCATTTTACTAGAAAGCACCTTGTGGCTATCGTCCCAGCCATGGACATTAAAACATATACCAAGAGATAACAGCTAGCAGAGTACTCGTATAAAGTTGCTGCACAACCAAAGGACAACGCATGTTAACCACGTCAAGCACAGCGTGTTTTTCATACAACCAAGCCCAACACACGTGTTTTGATCAAACCTTCAGGTAAGTGCAAGTGCCTGTAAAATGTGACCGAATTCAGCGTCTAGGTGTATACTAGCATGAAATACATGGCGCACAGTTTTTTTTACTATGGAAGTGTAACGCCTGTGGTAACTCATTCCTGGATGACTACGTATTTTCCTTGGTCTGGACCGATGGCAAGCCTCAGTCCTGCCCATATGCAATCAATCAAAGCTGCCCCGTTTGCGCAAGCAAATACTAGAGTCGAAGCATAGAAGAAGTTGGCATTACCGGTACCCTGCTTCAACCACAAGCTGTGAAACAATGGCATTAACAGCAATGCATGAAGATGCAAATAAGTCGTCACAATGGGATGGCGGAGATCTTAAACGGAGGTAAGCGAATGAGAAGAAAGCGAGGAGAAACAGTCTCATACAAGGGTATATTTCCGGGAAAACAGCTATCATGCTGATGAACAAGCCCGAATCCGCCAGTGTTGGGTATGCCTTGAAGATACCAAGAGCGCCAAGAATGTTAAAACTTGCATAAAGGGGGTCATATCTGAGCAAGTTGTCAGTATTTGACTTCTAAAGACAACTAGAGGCTCACTGAAACTTGATACAGATCGGAATGACATAAATGAGTATATGCACCTGAAAAGGTTCAGGAATGCTTGCATACGGATAAGGAATGAACGTACCGAAAAAACCATCAAAAAAAATGAGCGGAAGTGGTCGAACATCTCTGTGAAAAAGTACCACCACAACCCAGGATTTGGAGAGAGATCTGGGAGAGTAAAGCTTAGATAGACCGAGTGCATCAGGCAACATGCACGGAAAGAAAAGGTATTACGTACCTAGCGCCCCACGTTTGTGGTATCCACGACCAGTCACCACAAATCGTAGTAGAAGCAATAGTCAGCAGAAGGAAATAAGTCACAAATTGACCAAATATAAGAGTCATAGTGTAAATCGGTATTCTGGCTGGACTTGGGCATGCGAGGTGAGAAACTGGTCCCATTAACAGCAACATGGCTATGGGCAAAAGGATCACGATGTAGGAAAAGGAGACTTGGACAAGAAAAGCCAGACAAAGTAGAGCAAGCGGCTTCTTTCCTGACGCAAGACATTGAACAACGACCAATGATACAAGTATGCGTGGAACCTTACCATGGCTAGCAAACTTGAGTGTCAAAAGAACTAACACGTTCTCGAGCGAGGAGGTGGACAAGGCTAGGCTGGGGAACAACAAATAAGGGTTCAAGATATAACTTTTGAAAGGTTAGGTGTAATATGTATAACTCGAAACATGAGGCGTACCAAGCAGCGACGAGATTATCCCTTGTACTGCTAGAAACCTTTCCACGCACTCTCCAGAGATCCACCAGGGCCATTGCTCCGAGCACATCGCACGAAGCCCATAACAAGGGAGCAGTGCGAGGAGGTAACAGGATAGTGAACAATGAGAGAAAGAGGGGTGACTAGCAATAGCGTTAGCTTGCCAACGCAATAGTATGGGCCTATTTCCTACATGACGGAAGAAACCTCCGGAGTAGGGATTGACACCATGGTTGAACAGATAGATGCCTTCCTTCACTGATGGTCATCGAACACGCGAATCATTATGGCATTATTGACAACGCACAGATTGAAAAGGATGTCAGTGGCGAGGATAGCAAGTGATCCTTTTGTAAGAATTCTGACGTGTCGATGAGAGAGAGCAAAAACCGCGTGCCAATGAGGGCCCAAATTCCGTATCGCGATGCAAGTTCATGTAACCGTGAATTTGATGAAGCCATGCAACTTCAGCCACACAATTCAGGCGCTGCTGCTGCTGAGCGTCGCTATTCAGAAACGATGAAATCTTATGTACAAAACAATCCCAAAAGGGACGATGGCGTAGTTGGTTATCGCATCTGTCTAACATCAGCTCACAGAAGGTCCCCAGTTCGAACCTGGGTCGTCTCATTTTTTTTTCCTCACCAGCTAGCGCACCCAATCGGACACGATCGTGGTTTCGTGCAACGTCTTGTTGCCGGCTGATATACATGTACCTGTACGAGCTGCCAACGACAGGCGCCGTCTCATTTTCTGAATTCTGCCTGGATCTGAGCTCAGACAAACGATACACGTACTGGTTACAAGAAGCTACCCAATCTCGAGCCAATCTTCGAGGAATATTAAAGGAGAGCAAGCATATTAACCATGCTGACAAGGATAACCTCAGATTGATCAAGGTGAACAACTCATTCCAGTTCTGCCCAGTTTGTTGACCTCTTCCTCAGATCATCGAAGAATATCTTCCACAACTGCTCGGTCTCATGACATGCATAGCTCATAATGATATCGGTCTCTCATCCGAGCCAGGTCTATATTCTCAAATCACTTCATTGGTTCTGCGCTCATGCATAACCACACCGTAGTATTCAGCTGGCGAGCAACATTATCAACGGGCATGTTTAGCTCATCCTCTCGACTCGCAGTACCTTCTTTTACCGCAGATCTTGCTTTTGTTCTGCTTACCTATGCCTTCGCCCTGTCGAACTTGGCACACTCCAATGTCGCTGCTCTCGGTTCATACGAACGGGATCGTGGCATATCCGAAGTAGACCGCAAATCGAAGGATGATCAACTTGGTGTCGCGGTAAGTTTCCTGCGCAGGGCCAGTGGCATTTTCTCGTACATCAACGAGACTGTCCTGGCAGGATGGGACTTTGGCAGAGCAGGGAACTTGCCAGGCACTAGAAAGCCTCCAGATCTCACACAGGAAGTTAATAACGCCTTGTCCAAGTGAGTCTTAGGGGCGTGTTGATGATTCGAATACGGATGATTTTGTTACACCTGTAGAATGTCTCTCGCGGATGCTCAAAGTCTGGCCATTCGAAAGCTACTTTCCAAAGCTGCGTTCGAGACGAATATAGCTCCGGGCCCCCCATTGCCGAAATCACATCCGTCCCCAGTCCTGTTAGCAAAGCTTCATTTGGAATGTGCCTCGCTGTATTCCTCTGCGCGGTCCCTTATCAAGAATTTTGGCGCAAGCAAGACAGTTTCAGACATCCATGGCGAGATACAAACAGATCTTCGTCGGTACTTGACAGATGAAGCTGCGTTTCATAGAGCACTGGCTAAGAAGTGGTTGGCAGTTGATGCTGGAGAAAACGGGGGGACGACTAAAGGTGGTGAGGCTGTGGCATTCATGGTTTGGGCGAAGAAAGAACTAGAAGACCTAAAGGAGAGTGGATCTGCCGTTATACTAGGGAAAGTAGACAAAGAGAAGAGAGCCCAATTGAAGAGCCGGGTTGCGCTCGAGTTAGAAGGTGTTAACAGCTTCTATAAGCACTACAAAAAGCTGAACGACAGTGTAAGTGCGTCGATATGACTTTACGTTAACTTCACTATGCATTGCTATGTTAGCTGCATTTTCAACCCGTGCCCAATCAAGCCGATGTTCAAAGGCGTATACCAGTTGGCCGACTCGCCGTAGAGCCCCAGCAATTCCTCCCACCAACACCCGCTTTCATTCCAAGTTTGACGAACATACAAAAAATGGAGAAGTTTGACAACTCAAAATCGACATCGCAGGGAGAATTAGAGACGAGTGTCAAGCGCTTGGGGACATATGCTGGTGCAGGAGCATACTTTTAACCTTGATGCGCAATTTAGAGACTTGGCGGATAGACGAACAGCATAATGATGTGATTGATAAGATGGTACTGCATTTTGTACAAGTAGCTGATAATTCTTGCGCGGACAAACGCCAATGTATTGTATACGTATATGCGAGGACAACAGCGCGCTCTTCAACCATGCCTGCCAAGCCCTTTCGCACTTTTACTGACCACTTTTGCCTCTGCGTGTTTTGCGTTGGCACGTTTAGATCTGGATAAATAAAAGTTATAAAAAATCATCCAAGGACGGTATCATAGTAGCAAGCCTACTCGTCAAGTGCCTCTCGTTCCAGGTTGCGGACATGTTTCGTGGCCTCCTTGACCTTGTTCCTGGCGTCCACAAGTGCTCTATCTGCTGCTTTCTCTGCAGCTATAGCTTCCTCGACAATCTGCCTCGCCGCCGCAACTTTCGAATCGCTAGATGAATATTCTCGCAACCTCAATATGCCACCGAGGCCATTTATTCCAGACCGAATGCTGTCAGTTAATCGTATAGCATTCGTCGATGTATGCGAGGCTGACGATGGGGTATGATGCAAGAAAGCCCGCCGATCCCCTCCACTATCAGCTGTGGTAGAGGCTTGGGAACGGTTGAACACAGCAAGACCAGAAGAGCTGCTACTGGACGCTTCTTTGCCATTTGCAACGTCTCCTTTTTTGAAGCGAGTCAGGAAACTCATTACTCGCGTTTCAACCGGCGCAAGGTATCTGGATGTTAGTGAAAACTTGCTCAGGCGAAGGACGCAGTGCTAAATGGCACACGGACTCTGAACAAAGAACTTTAAAGCTTTGGATCCATGCGTTCTCATCGTGGCGAAGACGCAGTCTGCATGCGGTGGAGACGCTGCCTGTGCTCTACTATCCCTTGGCCCGAGCGTGGGAATAAACTTTAAAGCTGTCTTGTCGGAGTCTGAAAAGTAGAACCATCGAATGGATTCACATCAAGTATAAAAGGGAGTTGTCGCCTTTTCTCATCACCTTGAACGTCGGGCCTCAGTGGCGCAGTCGCACCCGCCATCGTTGACGACCACGACTCTCTCTTGAGATGTCGAATAAGATAGTGGTGAGCTGCTCACCGATTTGCCGTTGTAGTAGTTCTGTCCCATTTTAACACGATAACTCTTCGCATTATCGAGCCCAACACATACCGGACTGTCATTGAAGATGTTATCACTGCAATTAAACCTGAATTTGATGAGTATGGCGTAGATGAGGATGTGCTAGCAGAGCTGAAGCAAGTGAGTCATCAGGTGTAACACCAGGACTCTCCTCAGAGGCTGAGTGCAATCTGCAGAAATGGCAGGAAAAGGTTTTGGCATCGCATGTTGCTGAATTCGATGCCCCTCAACAACCGGCCCCTCAAGTACAACAGCTTCCGCAACAACATCATCCCTATCCTCCACATGCGATGCATATGATGCAACCTCACTATGCTGCACATAATCCTTATGGGACAGCGCCTACGCCTGGTCAACCGACTGTCAAATCCGAACCTATGGATGGACGATATATGCTGACTCCTGGAATTTCATATGCCCTCCCTCCCCTGCCAGGTCCGGCACTAACTAACGGCAGGCAACTTCCTCCACCATTACCGCCTCACCCTGGAGGCCAAACAGGTGTTCTCTCTTTTTCTCGTCCTCCGGTTCCAGCCCAGCCGGTTAGCAGCACACGACCATTTGCTTCCCAGCCACTGACGTCGCAACAGCCACCAAATCAACCGACTCAACAACAGACACAACAAAGAATACCTCAGGTCGACGGCCCATCAGAGTCCTCCGGTGAAGAAGACATGCCTTCGGCATCTCCGTCGCAAGGGCAAGCTTTTGCCCCACGAGCCTCTCATCCGTCGCTTCCTCAGCCTACAGTTGCGCCTGCTCCAGCACCTCGCGATGATTCAGAAGCTATCAACAGTGATCTGGATGATTCTGATACTGAAGGCGAAGAAGATGCCGAAGAAGGTACTGTCGGAGAAACAGACATCGTATTTTGTACCTATGACAGGGTTTGTTTATGTTGCGGTTACAACATTGTTTGCCTATTTACGACAAACTTACAGGTTGCCAGAGTGAAGAATAAGTGGAAATGTATCTTGAAAGATGGCATGATTCACATTAACGGGCGCGATTATCTCTTTGCAAAATGCACAGGGTGCGTTGGTATCTCCTCCAGCTTCATAGCTTCGGTTGACCATTAGAATTTCAACCAGCGAGTTCGAATGGTGAATTCACCAGTGAACACCCTTAAATGTCACCTATGGTGTGTTTATGCTTTCCGTGGTCCGGGTTCGGCTTCCCCCTTTCTAGATTCATCCCCATTGTACGTCGAGCAGAGCATATAAGTTTCATATCAGACAACATAATTTCCCAACCCCCGCGGGTCGAAAATTACTGTTGATATTCTACATCTCGCATGTCTCCCTGATTACTGATGCCAATATGATATTCATTTGAAGAAAGTGAACTTAGGGTTACTAGGTAATCAACGATTTTTCGACTGCGTGAAGTACATCACAACTAGCTATTGATACAGGAATTATAAAGATTGTAACACTTGCGATGAGGTTCCCTGTGTGCTTCTGGAATGTATGTATGAGGAGCATTGAATGGTCAGTCGCGGGGACGAAGAAGACGAAGGGTTTTGTCATCTAGTGGTTCCCGGCGGTAAGGATGAGGCCTCGTCAATGAATGGAGAGGAGCAAGGTCCCGACAAGGGCCGATAGTGCTCTTGCGGTCTTCGCCGGGGATGAGAATGTCTCCTGGGTTTGATAATGCATAGACTGATGCCTGAATTCCTTCCACAGCATGAAGAGGGGGTAAATTCGAATTGTTATCCTGAGCATTGGTTTCGGAATATGACTCTGAGCGCAAATGTGCGTGAGCATGGGTTGGAGGATATGTACCGCCACCCCCCGTTATGATATTGGGACCTCCAATTAGATAGGGTGGGTTCGCAGTTGCATCCGTGGGCATAGAGTGGGAAGAGGTCGATGACGTGAAAGGCGCATGGTCGTACGTGCGCGCATAGGGTGCGGAATGAAGCGGGTGGGTGTGTGGGGTATCATGGACAACCGACGAAAGGACGGCCGTTGCCCGTAGTCGTTCATTGTAGTTGTGGTTTGGATGTAATTGCTGTAGCCCTTGAGTTGATTTTGCGGACGGAAATGACATGGGATTGCTTTGAGGGGTGGAAGTGAACCTGAGATACTGGGAGTCATCCAGTGACTTGTCATGAAACTCCTGTCTCTCGTACGTCTCAGTGGCGTAATGAATTTGGCTGGGAGTTGATATTGAGGGGTGTGAATGAACATTATTGAAAAGTTGGCTAGACCCGTGCATGGGCAATCGCGAGACTTGACTGACTGATGTAGGAACTGAAGCAAAATGCGTGGGATGTGCAGAGCCTTGATAATACATTGGGTATGCGTGAGGTTCTGGGTATGAAGGATAGACGGCAGTGGGTTGTTGCACTGGGTTAGGATAGTCTACGTGAGGCGGTTGTGGGTATATGGCAGGACCAGGAAAGGGTGCAAAAGTGCGAGTCACTATCTGTGTCGATTTGGAAGCTTCGCCAGATCGCGCTGATTGCTCATCAGACTTGCTGCGACTCTTGGCGACTCGCGTGCTCTTGAACATGCCATCGGGCACAACAAGTTCGTACACGCCGGGTATGTCATCGACCGTGCCCAGCCGATCCACCGTTGCCTGAGTGAAATACGCAGCTGAGCCCGATCATTAGCATCGACATCACTCATGGATTCATCGAGATTTTATTCACTCAGGTGCCATTTTCTTCTCCCTTTCTCTGTTTCTACCCAAACAGAATATGTCTGCTTTACTAGGGGATCCCAGTCGCGAGGAGGCAGCCTTTCTGATTGAGGACTTGGGCTGCGTCTCAGCAACACGGTCCAAGATGAATGGGACGATCGCCACCTACCCTGATTGAGCTTCAGGAGGAGGGACAAACTTTTCATAGTAGAACAAGAATTCCTAAAGTGCGATAGTGAGTTTGACCTGCAGAAAACACATGGCGGGATAGGCAAGACTGACGTCTCTTACTCTTGAGGGACTCCATCTTCTGCCTTCTGTGAACCGCTCGATGCCGAGTCCGGTGATTTCACTGTGTGGACCACGCTCTTCCCAGGCATAAACGCAGCCGGTACCGAGTGCGAGTCGCTCATCGGCATCGAGACGCCTGGTGACCATATGTAAGAGGCCTTGTTGGATGGCAAGAAATATTTTGTGAGCATCCTGGATAGAGCGGATGCGTATGTTGGTGCAAGTTGGGACCTGCATGAGCTGTAGGGAGGGGAGGGTGAAAAGGAGAGTTGAGAAGGAGAAAAAAGGATACGCACATGCTGAACGACACGGAGGATGTGTCCCTAGTACGAAATGGAATTGAACGGTAAGTATGTATTCTGGATAATCATCCTCATGGACTTACCCGACTCTCTGGCCAATCTCGATTCACCCATCCAACTCTAATCACTCTACAACTCAAAATCTCTACTCTAATCAACACCTCCATCCTTGCTCACCAGCGCTGGCCTTGCACTTCATCCTGCTTGCTGCCTCTACCACCACCACCACCACCGCCTTGGGAAACGGCAAACTCCATTGGTTGCCGTCACGCTTGGTGGTTTATTTTTAATTTTCACAAAAACGACAGCACGTGACATGTCAAAGATGGAATTCCAGATATGGCAACTCGACGTTTTGGTATGCTTCTTGTGTTGCGCTGTGCAAGATCATCTTCACTCTCACTGCCTCGGTTTGCCAGACGCATCTCTGCAGGCAACATGTCGATACAACAACCACCTTGGATATTGCCTACCCGCCAGGCAGATGAGCCAGTCCTCAAACTATACAACTCATTGACAAGAACCAAGGTATGTTTGGTTCATGCCTAATCAATGAACTATCAATTCACCCGCCATAGACAGAATTTATTCCACTCAATGAACGCCACATAAAGTGGTACAATTGCGGACCCACCGTTTACGATGCGTCCCACATGGGTCATGCCAGGTTTGCCTGTTATCAAACACTCCAGTGCTGCTCCCCAGAGACCTTATAGCTACGCAGAAACTACGTGACTCAGGATATCCTTCGCCGCATCATGTCTGATTATTTTGGCTATGACGTGTATTTCGTCATGAACATCACAGACATCGATGACAAGGTTAATTTGACTCGACGCTGTCGTTCTCTATGATTTGACCAGACTGCGATATCAGATCATCGAGCGTGCTCGCCAGAATCATTTTTTCGACAAGTACAAGTCCGAACTCGGAGAGCTGTCTTCGCCGCTAGTGTCCCAGGTACAAGAGGCCTGGGAGGTTCACATGCGAGAACGAGTTAGCCGCGGACTCCCCCCCGATTTATCGCCTCAAGCAATCACGCAAGAGTCATGGGACACACTTAACGAACTTTTTCAGAATACTGAATGGAAAAATGAATGTCTGAAGAGAGATGAAAAATTTGACATGAATTTCTCTTCTGCGGTACGTTCTCATAGGTCCTTTTGCATGAAGGTCCACCATCATGAAAAATAGAAACGTAGCTACCTGGCGATACAGAAAGCAAAGGAACATTTGTCCGGGAAAAGCGAATACAATGGTCTAGATGCTGCTCGACAACTCGTAGAAGACTCTAGAGATGTTTTGCTCCGTTTCCTTGATGCCCAGGTTGACTTTGTATCTTCTTTTTGCCTTCCTTCTCATACGATGCGATCTATAGTACAAATCCATAGTGACGGACCCCAGTGTCTCACGCGAGTTGGCGGCATATTGGGAACGCAAGTTCTTCCAAGATATGGATCGATTGCGAGTGCGAAGGCCTGACATCGTCACACGTGTCACAGAATACGTACCAGAAATCGTGACCTTTGTCGAACAAATCGTCAAGAATGGGTACGGTTATGAGGCCGAGGGGAGCGTATATTTTGATACAGCCGCATTCGACAAGGCAGACGGCCATTACTATGCAAAGCTAGAGCCCTGGAGTAAGGGTAATCGGGATCTCTTGGAAGAAGGAGAAGGTAACACGGGTAGTCGAATTTATCTAATTAGATTTATTGACACTGCCGCAGGTGCATTGTCGACGAAAGTAGGCAGGAGGTCTGCATCCGACTTTGCTCTTTGGAAAACGTCAAAACCTGGCGAGCCTTCATGGCCATCGCCCTGGGGTCCTGGTCGTCCCGGATGGCATATTGAGTGTTCCGTAATGGCGAGCGCGATATTGGGCAGCAGAATAGACATACATTCCGGTGGCATTGACCTTTCGTTTCCACATCACGACAACGAAATAGCTCAATCGGAGGTACTGCCAACCATTACCAATCATACCTTCTCTTACCTGCTCGTAGGCATACCACGGCTGTAAGTCATGGGTTAACTACTTCCTCCATACAGGCCATCTCCATATTGAAGGACTGAAGATGAGTAAATCTCTGAAGAATTTCATAACCATCGATGTACGTTCCACAATTTTCTCGCGTTCTCCGTGCTAAGGTAACTACCAGGAAATTCTTGGGAAATACACTGCACGACAACTAAGATTAGCATTCCTTACTCAGTTGTGGAATGCAAAGGTAGATTTTTCAGAGTCTCTCATGACCGGAGAAGTGCGGAATATCGAGCAAACGATGAATGTGCGCGCCTGGCCGCTTCTGTCATAAATGATGCTTATCCAAATGTCGCAGAATTTCTTTTCAACCGTTAAAGCGATTGTCACTCAGGCACGCCTGGATGGTCCGCGCTCGAGTGGTTCACATCAATATAATGAAGCGGAACAATCACTTGCACAGAGGTAGTCAGTTTTCTACTCACTCATGAATTGTGACAGCCTACTCAGCGAATGCCTGAAGGTACCATGAGAGTCGGGCAGCGTTTCGGGTAGCGCTGTGTGATTCATTCAATACACCCGTTGCCCTGGACATCTTGAGGGACCTTGTGTCCAGGACGAATGTCTATATCAATTCGCAAGGATCAAAGACCAACGTGGACCTTATCG